>JAPFUF010000411.1:0-11809 GCA_030780645.1 Aschersonia sp. MBC 508 | reverse complement strand
CCCCCCCCCTTCTCTCTCTGAAAAGTCACCACGCTCTCTGGACGGCATCACCTTGCAAACTGGCATCGCGTACCGGCACAGAAGCGTCACGTCAATCCGCAGCACGGAGGCTGTCGAGTCAGTCCGTGGCATACTGTTCACGTGATTCCCGAGCAGTCACGCAACGCCAGCTTGGCCGACACAAGAACCACAATAAAAAGGGCACACAACTCTGTCCAGCAACACTGCACGTCAGAGGATAGTGAACAGCATGACCAGCAGGTGGCGTGCGCTGCGAGAAAAAGATATGGAAGGGGCGGGAAAGAGAAACCGTAGTGTATTTGCGGGAAGAGGATAGATAAAAAAGAACAAACAAGAAAGAACAAGAAAAACCTTTGCCCTGTCCCATATAGTGCCACCAAAAAGGAGAATAAAGTCCAATAAGAATACAAAATGTTGCCCTGTATTGCCCTATTCCCTTTTCACGGCCGGCCCGCCCGTTTTCTCTCATGAATCGTTATTCGTCGTCAATATACTTGCGCCAGGTGCGTGGTCTGTAATATCATCTTCCATCTCCATGAGTCCCGTCAGAACGCCGTGCGTCATGTTGTCTTCCGACAACCACAGCGTCAACGACTGTCGAGTTCTACTCCACGGTCCTTCCTTCCAACACGTCCTGCCACTAGGACCACAACATCAAACATGCCTGTCTCTACTCAGCCGCTAAGGGACTAGGACCAGCATAATGAGTCCGGCTTATGTAAACACCCTGGCCGCTAAGACCGTAACCATCGAAAAAAAGTTTTGTCTCATGTGAACAGCCTTCAACTCCAATCAAGAACACTCATGAAGTCTGTCTTTGGCCCGTGTACACGGTCGCCACAATGTCTTGCCACATGGCGGGCGTGACAAAGCCTTGCCCCACAGACGGGTTCTGCTGCTGCTGCTGCTGCTGCTGCTGTTGCTGGCTATGCTGTCGGTGCTGTTGTTGCTGTTGTTGCTGTTGGTAATGGTGTGAGTGTTGTGGGTGTTGTTGATGATGATGTTGCTGCTGTTGCTGTTGCTGCCTTTGTGCTTGCTGGTATTGCCAGTACGGCGTATACTCGTGCTTCGGCGGCAAGGGAGGCGGTGTGATCTGTATCTGAGGTTCTGGGGAGACGGTGCTCATGTCGAACAGATGCCCCTGCTCCGACGACGCCATGACAGGTGTCTGCGGTGGAACGAAGAAGGTGTTCCACGTCTCCAAAATTGGCGTCGGATTCCAGGGTTGCGGGCTTGGCGGAGGAATCGCGTGCGCAGTCATATTCCCGGAAAATCCCGTGATGCCCGGTGGCTGCTGCGGCGTCGAGGGTTGCAGATAGGCGCCGCTGTAGTCCACCGACATCTGGCCGCTGTGCAAGGTGTAGTTGGAGTCGGGCTGTATGGACGGCAAGTTCTGCGGCGGAGGCGGCAATGGCGATAAATCCGACGGCGGCGGACCGCGAACGTGCGGAAAGGAAGGGGACAGCCGGAAGGGCTTGGACAGGTCCTCGGAAAACGCCTCTCTGAAAGAGTCAATCTGCCTCTTGAGATCCGGCATGGACCAAGCCTGGATCACTTTCTCCAGCAGTCGCATGTGGCGCTCAAAGTACTCCCGCGCGCCATAGTTGAGTTCCGGGTCAGGCGACACGATCGCTATCAGGTGAATGACGATGCACGAAAGCCCTGCATACACGGCGAAGCTGTACCCGCGCTGCATACTCTGGAGGCCCAGGAGGCCGAATTGCTCCAGAGTCGCTTCCTGGAGCCTGCACAGACACTTGGCCGCCTCGTAGGTTACCATCATGTGGTGTTTCCACGACGGCCTGTGCGTTGCCGCGTCGATATAGCCCAGAGCACCTCGATGGAACAAGATGACCGACAGGTAGTAGTACGACAGGACGTTGCCGACAAAAGGGTTCCGCAGTAGGGGCAGCGACTTCGGATCAGCAGGGAAGGAAACGGACATTTCGGGCGGGAGCTCCGCCAAGTATGCCTGCATGGTCAATTCGACGGCCAGGTACTCCGGCCGAGTCCCCCAGTCCTTGTCACGCTTAAAGGTCTGGTAGAGACCATGGAGCCGTCGAACGTTGGAGACTATACGAACGAGATAGGTAAAGTCTCGGGATATCTGGGGGTCGCCGGGTTGAGGCTTCTCGATGTCAACCGTCTCGACCTTGACCGAGAGATCGTGACGGCTTTGTGGAGAACCGACCATGGTCTCGCAGACAAAGACTGTCTGCCAGATGCGCGTGCGAAGCCGGCACTCGACGGGATCCGACAGGCAAACGTCGCCCGACTTGTGCGTCTCATAGTGCTCGTCCAAGCCGAGATCCTTGCCCAGGCGCACACACTGCACAACCAGCATCCACGAGCGGTAGAAATAGCCACGGTTCGGGGCCAGCTCGCGTGCTTTGAGAAGTATCAACAGGGCCTGAAGGGTGCTCAGCCGCGGCGTGTCCATGAACTCGTCGGCGTGATTGGACGCCATGATGAGCCACTGCTTGCTGACCCTTCGGGGCTCTCCCGCCACCTGACTCCCCATGGCGAACACAACCTCGAGCAGCAGCGGGGACATGGAGTCCGGCTTGGTCCGCCACTGGCAGAGGAAGTCCATCTCGTCCAGGACTGGGACATAGGGATGAACGTGCCGGAAGAACAGCTCAAAGTAGCGCTCTGCCCCTTCGGATGATGGCATGAGCGAGGACGGGATTCGACTCCGATAGCCCGACGCCTTTGCCACGGGAAGGAGGGTGCCGTAGAAGCCTCCACCGACGTCGTCGTTGTCGCCGTCGTCGTCGTCGTCTTCTTCTTCTTGCATCATGTCAACATGTTGACCCCATGGCTCCCTACGACGCAGATACGGCGCGGCACCGCTCTCGTCCACCTTGAGCTCGCCCAAGAGATCAGAAAGCTGCTGCTGATCGGTTGAGAAGGTTTCGGAGGACGATTCCCGGTCTGACGGCGCGAGAGTTCTCGACGACGACGATGTGGCGAGACCACCGTCGAAGCTGAATTGCGGCACAGCAATGCTGCTGCTGACGACGGCTGCCGTTGGAATGGCGTTGGTCGTGGCCTTGTCCTGCCCGCCGCCCGAACCGCTCCTGCGCTTCTTGGATTTGGCATCCTGGTTGCATCTGCGCCGTGACGGGGCCGACGGCGAGGCCGACGCGTTCTTTGGCACCTTGTCCCGGTAGCCCTCACAGGACCTGCCCGTCGACAAGCAACGGTTGCACTGAGGCTTTCCCTCATCACACTTGACTCGTCGGGTCCTTTTTTCGGGAGGGATTAAGAAAGTCAGCTAGCGCCCAAGGGAAAAAGGAAACAAAACGAACGAGGACAGCCGGCCTGGGCGTAAACGAACGAACCTGCAAGTGAGACAGCCCGTCCGCACCTTGGGGGCCCACTTCTTAACTCTCTGTCCCGTCGCCGTCGACGGTGGTGGTGCTGGTGGTGGTGCTTGCGTTGGCGCGGGCGCCGCCGCTGGTGTGTCGAGGGCGCCGGATCGCGTGGTGGCCGTGGAGGCGCTCGTGCTGGGTCTGCTGCTGCGGGACTTTTGGACGTGAAGACTGTCGTCCATGTTTGGATGGATGGAAGGGAGGAAGGAGGGACGGAGGGGATGGGACTGGTGGAGGGGGATGGGATGGGATGGGATGGGATGGGATGAGATGGACTGGATCTGGATCTGGATCTGGATCTGGAGCTGGGGCTGGATGGCACGAATGGGATGGGATGGGACGGGCCAGACGCGGCTATCAGACGAGGGAGGGATGGCCGAGTCGAGTGGCGATCATGACGATGCTCCGAGAAGACTCCAGGCAGCTCGGCGGGCTTTACCTACCGGGACAGACGGCCGTCTCGTTTGGGCTTGGACTCATGCATCTCGTCCGCCCTCTGGTCAGCGAGTTGAGTTTTCGAGAAGAAGGACGGGCTCCTCTCCCCGCCACCACCTGTGCGAGGCACGGTGGGGTGCACATTATAACGTTGTTCCGTCTGCTTGCCCATCACCGCCGACCTATCATGGTCGTCGCTCGCGCTGCTTGGTGCGACCCGGCCTGCGTCTGGCATATCACGCACACTTAAGTTTATGCACGCGCGCTGCCGGAATCACACGACTGCTTCATGCGACATGTGCGCGCTGGGCCATTTTATCCGCCTCATCTGCGTCTCGCCATCTCTTTGCCTTGTCTATGTCACCCAGGTAAGTAATATCCTGATGTTGGTTGTTGGTCTCCCTCTCTCCCTCTCTCTCACTCGCCCTCCTTCTTCTTGTTCTTCTTCGTCGTCTTCTTCTTCTTCTGCATCAACAACAAGCCAATGCGCTTCGAGGTCTGGTGGTCCCCGCAGTTTTGTCCCGCTTCCATCTCCAATCTCCTCCTGTCTTTGCCACGCCCCTCTGTGTACCTCCGACGTCTCCTTCCCAAGTGCCCTTTTTTTCTTCCTCGTCTCACCGCGACGCGATGCGGGAGACGACGTCCGTGTCGTGTCATGTCCCCAAGCCCTTTTTCTAGCCCATCAAATGTCATCACTTTGTCCTCCCAATCATTTCATATCGCCCTATATCAACGCCGCTTTGGATGCTTCAATGCAAGAAAGAAATAAAAAAAATGCCGCAATCACCACCGCATCACATGGAAAATCAAGTATATTCCCGGCTTCTCCTCGGCTTCTCCAAGTCCGATGCTGTAGAGTCTAGTAGATGCCTTGGGTCCGATATTGAAAAGTATCGTATCTGCCAATGAGTCAGCGTGTTGAGCATGAAATGGTAAAGGGCTGGTCGACGGACAAGCGAGTGTAGTAGCTCCCAAACGATTTGGCAATCAGGTCAGTCTCCACGAACTGCTCTGCCTCGTCCGCGCTCAGGTGCAGCTGGAACCGCTGCCGGAGCGTGCTCGTTGCCTGGGCTATGCCCACAGCGAAGCAAGGCATTTTGGATTCCCGACCCATCATGGCGACAAGATCAATAATGTTATCGGCGGAGCGTCGAAGGGCTGTACACGCGTCAGAAGATCCGAGTTTGATTCGCAAGAGATGACAAGGACATCACTTGTCCACTCACCCTGAAAGGCCTGCTTGCACAGTAGTTTGAAATCCTCATAGTCTGGCGATCCCAGTCCGCCCAATACCTGGACATACTCATGAGTGAGCTTGAATGGAGCGGCCTCGAACCCGACTGATCCTGGGGAATTGGACAGCATGAAACCAAAGTCGATGTGAATGATATGCCCCTCGCTGTCGATGAGAACATTGCCGTTATGTCGATCTTTGAGCTGCAACACATACGATATCATGCTGTATGCCGCCAAGGAACGCTTAAAGGCATCCACGCCGGCTTTGTACGGCTCGCTGTCGACCTGTCCAAAGGCTTTAACAAAGTGGTCCTTCAACGTGGCGATGCGCTGTCTCGGGTTCTGCCCCGATTCTATTGAGGCAAGCGTGAGACTGCGTTTCAGTGAATGAAGCGACACGCCATTCGTGATTGTCTCGATTAATCCAGAGGATTCCCCCGTGACCAAGATGCGCATCCTCTTCACCCACACGTCCACGCCAGCATCCAGCCAAATCTTGTGACAGACGTCAATCAGTTGGCAAGCGAAAGCCTCCTGCCTCAGATCGGCCCCCGTCTTGACAATGACGCTGACTAGATCCCAGTTTTTCATCCAACCATACGGCGATGACTTGCGTATGCGCCCCTTCTTGGCCTCCCACGCCTCGCCAAACACAGCCGCACTCGGGTCGTCTCGGTCACTTCGGCGCTGCACACCCCCGGTCTTGATGTCGTTCTCCATGCGCTCTCGGCCCGCGCTTGCGTTGATGGCTGGATCAATCGGCGTGTCCTCGTCGAGATCCGGATTGTTCCCTGGCGGCGCGCCGGCGTCCGTCTTTGCAATGATGCTGTCAAAGGTCGGTCCTTGCTCATCCATGTCAAAGCTCTTCTCTTCGAGACTCTGCATGCTGGCAATGATCCTGGCACGAATGGCAGCAACTTCCTGTTTGGGACGTTTGCCGCCCGTGGCGTCCAGTTGCGCAAGCATTTGCGACGCCGTGCGCATGTGAGTCGCGAGGGCTGAGAAATCGGGCTGGTCCGCCGCTCCATTACGAGGTAGTGTGACCGTCATCTTGCGCCTGAAACCGGGACTACTCGAGCGTGATGTCGACTGCCCCGAGGTGCGCGGCGTGATGGCATCCAAGGTTATCGATGAGACTGTAGCTCCGCTGGACAAACGCTGCGACCCGTGGGACTGCTGGTACCTCGTTGAGGGTCTCAGCGATATCTCGTCATCTGCAAGCAGCAAGGGGGAGCTTCCAAGATCTCCAGACGTTGGTTCAAAAACGCTGTCAACTGCAGGTTCCGAAGATCGCGTAATCGGCGTCAGGCTGGGCGTCTCGGACGATAAATCAAAAAGTCTGCGAGGCCTGCCGGACGAGTCTAGCAGATTGATCAAAAGTCGTTGATTGTCCGCTGTCTCGGGGTCGAAGTTGAAGTCCTCCCTAAGGACCTCGACCATCATCAAGTACGGCACTTTTTCGGCACTATTCAATACTGTAGCCTCGGCAGGGTTCAAGCGAACGATTCTGTGGTGACGACTCTTTCCAGGTGAGCCATTTGCCAGTGTTGGGGGACAAATCACAGGGATGTCTATCTCGGCGGGCAGGTCACGCGCAATGAGAGCCAGTTCTGCCCTCAGAGCGCTCATTCGTGCTTGTTTAGGGACGATGACCAGACGATTGGAAATGCCCTCGAGGGCTGTCAGAAATTGTGTCTGAGACCGAAAGTAATGCTGCCGCAGCAATTTCGTCTTCTGATGCGTAGACAAGTCAGCCGGATCTAAAGCAATCTTATTGTTATGCGAGTGTCGTCGCTGTAAACCATTCTCGGTCGGCCGAAGTGCCAGGCCAGCTGACGCCGGTGTGGAGGGCCGGCTTGCAGGATTCGGTGAGGGCAAAGGTAGCGATGCCGAGCTGACACGAGCTTCGATGGACCTCAGCTCCAACGCCGACGGCCGTTTGTATTCAGCTGGGCCGTCCTGTCTCTGGGGTGGCGCCGAAGTGATTAGATGAGGGACGCTTCTGTTGGACGGGCGGCCATCGCTGGCGCCGTCAACCGCAGGTAATTGGGTCCTTGTTTCCTTGCCGCGCCTCGATTTCGAGCTGACTCCTGTAACAGTCTGTGCTCTCGTCGGCGTCTTGGGCATCTCATCCGCACCTAGTGTCACTTCATTCGCAGGCTGGGGCTTTCGAGCTTGTGCGACGGCCAGAGGGCCAGCCCAAGTCGGAAACATGGGCAGTGCCACGCTGGCGAGGACGAAGCTGGAAAGAACAGTGACCGGCAGCACATTCTCCTTGATCTTCTCATTACGTGCTCTGTCTGCGAGCCCAAATACAATGTGTTGGACCTTGTTGTATACCCTCCGACAGGTCTGGAATGCACCGCCGTGTGGGTTCGCGGATAAATCGTGCAAGTAAGTCTGAAATAGCCAGAATGTCTACCAGGCGGCCATGTACACCGTTAGTCTGTGTGGCTCTTGTGAGCTCCGGTCAGTGTACTGCACGGATGAACGTACCAATAAGGCAGCTGTCACTGATTCTTCGCAGAGGTCCAGCAGAAACTCCTCCAACGCCATGGACTCATTATCCACGCTTATTATCAGATGACATAGCTGCGGCAGGAAAAACTCGATATCCTCGTAGGGGAACTGCCGCAACTTTTGGCAGAGCACGTAGTGAATGCCAACATGATCGGCATATCGCCTAGAGGAAAATAATTAGATCCAGCCACCACTCGCTCTATTCCGTCGTCCCATCTCGCAGATACACTCACGTCAGGTATGAGACGGGCAGGAAAGGATCGGAGTTGAAAACGTCAGATTCGATGAACCTTTGCAGCAAGTCCCACGACATTTGTGACGAGTCCCGGGAGGCGAAAAGGGTAACAAGCCAGGAGAAGTGGAAGGTGAGCGAATTGACTGGACAGCCGCATCTAGCTGGAGCTGGTGAAGCGGGCGAAGGATCGGCGGCTCATCCGCATGGCTGGGGGAGCAGAGCGATGTCTCGGTTTCTGAGCAGCTCGCGCGTATCAATCGGTCGACAGTCGAGATTCTTGCGCTCCTGGAGCAGGTGCTGAGGTACGCCGCCCTGGAAATGTTCTTTGGGTGTCATGTGCTGCTCGGTAGAAGGTACCGGTGGGATCCAAAGTTACAGGCCGATGACTTGTGGTGACGGGACGGAGTCGCGGATTGGAGGGTTGGAGGAGATGCGGAATGCGCATGGGGGGGTGTGTGTGGACAGTTGGTAGCGTGCCGGCAGTGGGTATCAGTACTTTAGTCAGGGAACAGGGACCAGATGTCCGCGACCGACACGGAGCCCAAGAAAAATACGGGACTTGTTATGCCTGACCGAGCAGTGGTCGGGTGCACTGTACTGTACTGGAGGCAGCCATTTCATGAGAGGGGGGGGGGGGTCTTCTTGGGGGCAGAGACGCGGAGCGGGGCCCTTCGTGTGGGGGCACAACTTGGGCGAAATGTGGACGCGTACGAGGAAGATGATTAGTTGTCCTTGTCGGCACCTGCCAAATGCGCTGCATCTTCATCTGCCTGCCTGGCCGAAATGGATCATAACATGGTGGTGCCAGTTTCGGAAGAAGTGATGTGTCAGTCAAGAAGTCCCCAACTGCGCCTAGCAAAGCATGCATAGTTGAGAGGCCAGACTATCTTCTATTCATTCGTCCAATATTTTCCATAGTAGTTATGGGCCAACGAGATGTCCAGCCGCCCGGGTGTTCCCTAGTGTTCACACTTCGTCCCCTCGATACGCCCATCTAATTCTATCAAAACAAGCTGCAGGCATCCAAACCTTGTCTTGATCCTTGGGGTATTTGGTAAGACACCGTTAAGACGGCCATGACTTCTGCCGCCCAAATTTTAATATTGATGGCAAAATGCGACGTCGAGGCGCAGGGTCTTGTTTGTACTGCGAAGGTCAATGTGTGGATGTGGCAGTCTATTTTGAGGATTCATTCGAGCTACAGCTCTTTCCGTTCATGAAAATCTAGTTCAGAAGTTGTTCATGATTCATATGACATAGCAGGACGCGACCCAGAAATACTCGAGCCTGCAACAGGGGAAAACAAAAAAAAAATATTGGCCTTTCTAACCTCATCTGGGTTCGCATTCATAGGCCGGTCATAGCCAACAAGTCTACAGACCGCGGCTGATCGTGCTTTGGAAGATCGGTGAAACAATAATAGCACGAGTAGAATTATGTACTAAGTCAGGCATTCACTTTGCAATGCCGAAATATCGCCTCTAACGCTCGTCGCATGATGCTGCCCCGCGCAAGAAGGATGCCGCACTAAATGTCCTCAACGCTAAAAAAAAATCCATATGCTTCCCAGCCAAACGCCGTCCGACCAGTCGTATTGATATGCAAATGCTAACATATCGCCAAACTGGGTGTTTGCCTTCTAAGACGAGAAGCAGGTCGGCAAGGCCCGTGCCGCGCGCACTTTTCGCCTACGCCTTCATGCTTTCCTCTTCCTACTGCCTCTGCCCTTTTTCCTTGGCTCGGAATCTTCGTCGCTGTCACTTTCGGGCTTGACCTTGGATTTGCTTCCTTCCTTCTCATTCTCGACGCGACTAACGATGTCTCGCAAGAAGTCCCATTGATCATCTGACTCGACGACGTGCTTGAGCATCGGTGCCGTGACTCTTTTTGAGCCTCTCTCCCTGGCCACCTCGGCGCCCTTGGAAACCAGTTGGATCATGAAAAGCTCGAGAGCCTTGCCTACGGCAATCGGTGTCTGCTGAGCCACCTTGCCGACTTCTTCGTCCGCCTGCATGATCCTTTTTATCCTCGCCGTGGGAAACTTTGTTCTGACTGGGGAAGGATCGATGGCCGGGGCTGGCGGCGAGGCGGCCGCAGCTCTCCTTGGCGGCATATCCGAAGAGGATTGTCCGGTCAAGGGCTCGATGTGCTCTATCGAATTGAATTGCGCGGCCGATGGTTGGCCCTGTCTCAGGTGTATCTGATTGAAAGCTGTGCCGTATGAACTTTGCCCCGCCGCTGGGTGAAAACTTTGATCTGATGGCGGAAAGTTTTGGTGCAAGGGAGGGGCGTAGGCTGGGTACTCGTGCTTGATAGCGTCGTGGTGGTGTTCTTGCGGCACGAACGCTGAGGGCTGAGGTGGAGCGTAGGAAGAGGCGTAAGAATAGGCGGGAGGAAGCAATTTATATTGGCCCGAAGCTTGGCTCGCGTTATGGAGTTGCGATGTAGGCTGGGTGGGGTCGCCAGAATAAAAGGAAGAAAGGTCTGGGGACTTGGGCGCGTAGCTTGACGTGGATTCGTCCCCTGACATGGCGACTCGGTGGGGCCGCCGTTTCTGAACCAAGTTCGAGGCCGATGTCCAACGGTAGCGATGCAATGCAGGGAATATCAGACCGGAGGCCGTGTGGATATCTGCGGCCAGGCGTAAGTGAGTGGGAAGGCAGGCAACAGCTCGAATGAGCTTCACGACAATGAGTCCGTTATCTCGGTTGCGCGTACTCGTTTCCGAACTGGGACAAGGGAGCCCGCCCTCGAAGTCCGTGTTATATGCGAGAAACGTGCGGTGGTGGAAAGCGCCGACGGTGAAATGAGCCAAGTCGGGAACAAGGATGCTGGACACACTTGAGCCAGGTTCCGGCGCATGCAAACGCCGTCTGAGTATTATATGGCGCTTGGCTTTGCGTCTCGCTCTCTTACCTTTCCCAGTAGTGCGGAACAGACAGGATCAGCCAATTCGCCTTGGCCGTCTGTTTGTAAAGCAGGCCGCCTCAAAATCAGGACAACGAGTGTCCTTAAAACTTGCGTGAAGAGTCTGAGAGTCAGAGCAGCACTGCGCGCTGTTGGATTATATCGCGGTGACCGAGAACAACTGCGTCAACGTACAACAGCGGCGTTATTTGACGACAAATGTAGATCCTCAATCAATAATGAGCAATTATTGCCGGGGTGACCCTCTCTATCCGATGATGCTAATCATGGAGAGTGCAAAGTTTCAAAACATGTGAGACGTGGCAGTCACGGGAGATGCTCCCTCGCCAGATGCCGAAACAGATCAAAATCAAAGACCCAGCAGCTGGACCAGGTCGGAACTTCGCGCAAATTTCAAGTTCCTCGAGATTTTGCGAGTAAAAACACGGTTGTCCAATTCTCAGGTCGCGTGTTCCCGGCTGATATGTTTGGTGATCTTTGCGGACGTCTTGAGACGTCGGACGATTTGAGGGGTGGGCTGTGACTTCTGCTATAGGACGAGAGCAGGGAGCAAAGGTGGATCGTAGTTTAGGAAAGCAGCCAAATGAGCACGACACGGCGGCTTCTTGCAGTGATGGAAGATGCCGACGGCCCAAAAATGGACGAGCGAATATGGAATGAGGGTATGTATATATGTATGAGCCGCACTATGTAGTGTGCTGATGGTGTATGGACCTAGAGGTCCGGTAATGGCGGGAGTACTTCACTGGCTTGTTCCGTTCACCAGTCCAGATCGGGACGTATCTGTGACAGGTAAGGCGCGCGACGAATCGGATCGGTTACGCCTCGCCTCACCCAGCCAGACTCGGCGTGAATGTTTCGAGAAGGATGACGGGCGGTGGAGGCGGCCTGGCGCGTGAGAGCCGAAAAATATATGTCTTGTACTCCGAAAAGTGCTTGGAATAGGGCGCCGGGGCCTGGCCTCAAGGTTACTGCCGTGCTGACCTTATACCATGATGGACCGGAACGCGCAGGCTGAGGGAACGTTGGCCGTTTATATGCCTACCGGAAGGGGCGACGA
>JAPFUF010000410.1:0-42519 GCA_030780645.1 Aschersonia sp. MBC 508 | reverse complement strand
AAGAAGAAGAGCTAGCCCGACGACGACAACGGTTCTCTCGCTGAACAGGTCGCGTCTGCGTCTTGTGGTTCGGCAAGGGAGTCCTATCTTTGTTGCCAGGCTGGTGCAGGCAGTGCTTGACTGTTCCGACGTGGGAAAATTCCGAGTCCGCTCTGATTCGTCTCGTCGAGTGACACAGTGATTTATTTTGCTCACCGCGAAAGCGCGGCTTGGCGTCATCACGAAAATATTTTTCCGTCCGCGCAAGCCCCTTTCGTGGCCATTAGACATCGCGGTGTGCATGTTAGGCGTCTATGCGCCGGAACTGCCTGTGACGCTCGTCCGAAGAGAGACATGTCCGTGGCAGATGCATGTAGAACAAGAGACACTGGATTGTAGAAAAGGTCATCATGTCATTAAAGACTAAATCATCTGCCCCATTTCGTTGAAAGAAAATAAGGCAATGCAACAGAAACGCCCTGCCCCATGCTCATGTACATTTCATGCATCCAATCCCATCAAAGCCGGTCCCGAAATTTGCCCAGACAAGAAAATCCCACGTCATTGTTGCTTTTTGACATATTACACAAGCGACAACCCCTCCAAGACCCCCATAGCCTTCGTGCCCTCTTTTTCAAACTGAGTGACCATGACCTCGCACTCATGCTTGAGTTTCTTTTCTGCTTCTCCTGCGTTGAGGTATATCCACTCCTCGACAGTCATGCGCTTCTCTGGACTGCTCAAGTCCTTGCCCTGCTTGAGAAGCCGTGCAACAGCATTGTCCTTGTCCGCCGGCTCGAGGGGGCTGCCCAGCACAGCATCTAGATCTACTGCGGTCCACGGCGTTTCGCTTTGCAGCCCAGCAGCAAGCATTTTGCGTTTGGATGGCGACGTGTGCGACGGCGTCGCGGCCACTGGCGCCAGGACCAAGCGCTTCGCCTTGGCGCTGGCTGTTGGAAGCGACGAAGGAGGCTGGTTCTCCGCATCCGATGATTGTGGTGATTGAGAGGGCGACAAGGCGGGCTGGCGGGCTGAGGGGGCTGGCGAAATCACTTTGCTCGGAGTTGACGGCGCTTCGCCCACCATCAATCTTGATCTGGCAAAGGATGGAGAGCAGCTTGCCTGTGGACGTTGAGACGGCTCTCGGCGCCCTGGCGTCGAAGTGTTTTCGACCGCGTCCTCGTGAACTTCTACCGCTTCTTTATCCACTCGTACGTTACTGAAATCTGGAGAGATTGGCCGCTGAGATGTTCCCGGCGCCGCCTTGGGCGGCCGACCGCGGCCTCGTTTTGCAGCGCCCGTAGAGTGCGGGATGTCATTCAAGTCTGGCGATAACTTGGCTGCGGGCCCTGACGCCTTCTCCAATGACGCTTCTGCAGGTCCCGCCCTCTCCACCAATTTTTCAGTGTTGCGTTCGCTGGCTTTCAGCTCTCCTTTGACTGGAATAGGTTTTTGCTCAACGACAAGTTCTGGTGATGGCGAGGCAGCGTTCACTCTCGTGGCTTTCGGGCCTTTGGACGTCGGGCGTGTTTCTCTCGCAGGCTGGCTGCCGTTGTCGGATCCCAAATTTTCCTGCTCCGGTTCTCCGACTCTCATCTCAGCCTGGAGGGCCTTCAACTGTTCGTCAACACTTGCTTCATCTACCCCTGGATCGACCGGGTCGAACATGGCGTAATCTCGCAATTGCGCCGCTGCTACCTTTAACCTGCCGTCTCTTGATCTCGTCATGGAGCGCTCCGAGTCAGAGTCGTGTGTGATCTCGTCGTCTGTGACGAGCCTTTCCAGGTCAGCTTCGAGTTGTCGCTCTATCTCGTCATCGTCCGGAAAGTCCATTGGCGGCGCTCGCAAGGATGCCATTGAAGCGAAAGACGTTGAAGGCACCCTGTGAGATCTGTTGGAGTTGTCGCCAGTACGACCGCGCGGTTGGGGGGCGTCACTGAGGTCGACAACCTCTGTGGAAGCCATCGTCGACACGTCTATCTGACTGCTTTCGGGAACCGCCAAAGCTTGTCTCTTCGACGCGGGACCTTCTGCCAGAATGGTTGCAGAATCGTCCATGGTGTCGCTAGTCCGCTTTTTGCCCGCCCTTGATCTTGTAGCTTTCGTCTGAGTACTCGATTCCTCGTGATCACTGCCGGGCTCTTTCTCTCCCCTCTCCTCCTCCATTGTGGCGACTTGCGTCTTCTTTGATATGCTCTTGCCACCCTTTGCAGTCGCTGTGCCTGCCTTTTTCTTCTTGCTGCTTCCCTTTTTCTTGCCTCCCTTCGACGTGGTCGTCAAGACGCTTTCCTCCGGCTCGGCCGTGACGTCGGCAATAGATGCAACTTCTGACATGGCGGTGGCTGTGGACTGAGTCGAGAGTCGAGAAGTTTTTGAGCCCCGTGCGGCTTTCCCACGCAATGTCTTCTTCTTCTTTGTGGCACCGAACTGATTGAGCAGGGCGAAAAATGCACATTCTGGTGATCGATTGATATGCTCATCACTGCTGGAAGTCAGCGGGAAGCATGTCGTTGTGGAGCTTCTCGGGACTTACTGGGGTTTGTCACCTGGTTCCCATCCATCGAGGGCTAGTTGGCAATAGGCGCAGGTGGCCATGTCATCAGACTCGTCGGTCGGTGTGTAGCTCCAGCCCGCCTCGACAAGCTGCCATCCCGCATGAGCAAAAGGCTGTCTGGTGGCAACCCATGATAACTCACCTGCTTGGTCTTGCATTTCCAGCCTTTCTTACCCTCGTGAGGCCATTTTCCATCGAAGGTTGCTTTGCGAGCTTCTACCATGTGAGGCAAGGTTGGATCTTGCTTGCTATACTGCTCGACGTCGATTCCAATCGCTGCCGTAATGGCCCAGCCGCAGTGTGGCGCATGTTTGAGGTGCTCCTCGAGTGGATCGTCGCCCGTTTCCCAACCGTCTAGGCCCTTCCCGCAAAGGAAGCAGACACAATTATCTGGGTTCTCAGGATACGGGTCGAAGTAGAATCCGGCTTTCGCAAGCTGCGCAGCAATTGTCAGCAACTCTGGTCCCACGGCCGCATATCATCGACCAGACATACGCTTGCGGGCTCGAGTTGTCTGTGCGGCCAATTGAGAACCCTGCTGCGTCCTCCGGCGGCAGATCCTCTCTTTTTAGAGGTCTTCTGAAAGGAGGCAAGCCGCGCCTCATATGTGATATAGTCGTTCATCATGGGAACGCCAATCGCTTCTTCTGAGCGATCATGCGGGCTTCACACATACAGTCCGCGCCGTTGCGATTGCCGTGTGACGGAAGGTAAGAGACGGCGGATGGCAAAGGGCGCGCGGTCGCGTCTGATGGTTCGAGGAGCTCGCGGTCGAGTGCGCAGTCGTCAGCTGAAGCCGTCGAGCAAGTCAGCCTTTCGTCTTGGCGTGCTGATCCGACGAGTCGACAAAAAGCACGACAGTTGCAGTCGTTGACTGCTACGCGCCCGAGAGACACTGGCGCTGCTGCTGTGGTGAGCTCAGAGTTGATGAGAATCGACCGTGTTTGTTTACTTTGGGCGGTTGTGGGGCCATCAGTGAACCACCCTCGCCCTGCATTACTGCTGTGTGCACCTTGGCCACGCCTTCTTGATTGGCCAGCGGCGACGGTCCACCACCAAACGGCCGAGTCTCGATTTGCCTTTCATTTCGCTCGTGTACTCCGTACAAATTCAGATTGTGAAGCAGCGCGAGATGGGCAGCGGCATGATCGAGTCTCGGTCTCTGATGCGGCTCTTCTCTGCAATGACCCATACACAAATCGTGACTTCATCATCATCATAGTCATTGTTCATTACGCGGTGGTACGCGCGAAACTGCTTCACCGGATCGAACAGGACCGGCAAATGGTCTCAGGCACTGGTTTTATCGCGTCTACCTACGTGCATAGGTGAACCGCGGGCCATCTAATCGCTCCGAAGCTGTCTCTCCAATGAAGTACTATAGTTTGACATCACCTCTTTGGCTATAGCTTGCCAGCGTCCCTCATGGCCTTTTCGCCGTCTACGAGGACGCACCAGCCCTCGTGTCCACGTCCTCCGGCTCCGTAGACAACTGACTCAAACGCTCCTTCTTCGAGGGCCAATTTGAGCACATCATCGTCAAAAGCACCAGGTTGCATCCATATGGCAGGCACGCCGACTTTCCTGGCTTCCTGCAGCACCTTGACCGTTACCGGCGGGGTCGTGATGATGGACACGGCTGTCTCTTTTGGATTCGGCAACGAAGAAAGGTCCGGAACTGTTGGATAATCCCGGCCACCCACAGTCACAGAGGCAGATCCGGGGTTGACAGGAGTTACATTCAAGTCATGTCGCAAGTACCAGGCATGGACTGTAACTCGCATCCACCATTAGCTTCAAACGTCTTGATGTGAGATGATACATGAAGGGTCGAGTCGAGGGCGGGGATAACGTGCCTTTGTGACCGAACTTAGCCGGGTTGGAGCTCGCGCCGACAACGGCAAAAGCGGGCGAAGTGAAGAATTTGCGGGCGGCAGCCTCGGAAGCCATGATGGAACAGGCTGTACCGATCAACGGCAATATATGATTACTTTTGATCCGAGCTCCTTTATTGAGGACAAATGATCAAGCAAGTATGTACGTGGTCTGCATCGAACGCCTGGGGCTGGCTCATCCGGTGACGCGGGATTGCGAATTGCGGGCCTGGGGTGGTGTTAGGACCGTAAATCGCTGCCAATTCCAGCCGGTCGCACCAAAATCCGAGGTCGGCCGAGTCGGCAATATTGACGTTGAAAGCAGCGTAGGAATTCTTGAGTCTCCGAAGTGTCGAGAAAGGGTCGACCTATCTGTGTATATGGATATATATATAGAGAGAGGAAGTTAGCAGAAGGGCGAAAAATTGCAACTGCCACGCGCGTCCAGTCTGTTGGTCGCATCATCATGTCATCACTATAGCAATGTCACTATTCGCGTACGTTTCCCTCCGACAACCTGGTTTCCGATTGGCGCTGACACTGAGCTGCAGAAAAGCAACCTTTTCCGCGGCAGACTATGCCGCAGCAAGACCATCTTATCCGGCGAGTCTGTTCAGGACAGTACTCGCCTACCATAACGCCCAGGATGCTTCGGGTTCACTGTTGGACATTGGCTGCGGCCATGGGCTCATTGCGCGAGCCTTGAGCCCACACTTTGGTCAAGTCGTGGGGATCGATGCCAGCCCCGGCATGGTGAAACAGGCATTGTCCATGACACAGGATTCCAAAATTTCCTTCCGCCAGGCAGGAGCCGAGGACCTGTCTTTTCTGCGTGATGGGTCCATTGACATGGTCGTTTCCGGACAGGCTGCCCATTGGTTCGATTATAACAAGGCTTGGCCTGAGTTATCACGAATAGTGAAGCCCGGTGGTACGCTTGCCTTTTGGGGATATAAAGACAATGTTTTGGTCGGCCACAGAGGGGCCAATGAAATATTTGACAAGTTTTGCTATGCCGACGGTGAGGTCGCGCCGGGCGTCGAGGGAATGAATGTCTATTGGGAGCAGCCTGGGAGAAATAAAGTGCGCAACCTATTGCGAGACGTCGAACCGCCGACAACGACTTGGGAAGACGTCCGGCGCATAGTGTACGACGTCAAAGCCGACTGCTCGCAGTTGCCAGATGTCGAAATCGCCTGGATGCAGAAGCGCATCAATCTCGGTCAACTTGAAGCCTACGTTCGCACTTTCAGTGCATTTCAGGGCTGGCGCGATGCGCATCCGGAGGTTCAGAGTCGAGCGGAAGGCGGCAAAGGGGACATAGCCGATCTTCTCATGGATCAACTCGTGGCAAGCGAATCACGGTGGGCGGAAGCTGGAAATGCGTGGAGAGATGCCCAGATCGACACAGTTTGGGGGACGTACATACTCATGGCCACGAAAAAATGAACCGTGATTGAATATATCCTTACAGCTCAATCTGCCGGGAACGCAGTAGCCTTGCTTCTCAAACCCCAAGCGGCGCCTCTGAACAGGCAATCGGGACAGCAGAGAGGCGCACATCTGCTTGTGCCGGACCGCGAGTAATGAATCGTTGTCTGTCATGTGCACTATCTGCTCCCTCAAAATGTTTCGACCCTAGCCCCTGCCTCCTTGGAAGGGCCGGCAACTAATTTAGAAACTCGAGCAGCACCCACCCCTTGGCGGCCTGGCACTGCCTTCCCTTGACGGACGCCGGTAATGCGATTGCCCCATATGGCATCACAGCCTTCCCCAGTCTGCTCGCTTTGTTGACCTTTTGCACTGAAACTGACCCATGGCCGACATGAGCAGGCTAGGTCGTGGCGTGGGGCCTCACCAGTCGGGCAGGGCAGTCTCGGTTTGACGAAGAACACGTCGTCCCTTTTCTCGTAACTTGTCAACTCCATCAACAGGTATCTGCATTGTTCTCGACGGGACTGGAAATAGCCTCACGCTGCAGCCGGCGACTTTGCATCACATCGAGCCCACCCGACCATCCATTCGCCGTGCAGATAACTAGGAGGACACAGGCCACCCGAGCCACGTGCTAACACACAAGAGAGTGGCGGCTGACAGAATGGTGAGTTGCCCCGGCACCCGCACATTGCACGCTGTAAACAAAGGAGCCCCACGACCGCCCGCCGACGCCATATGATTCGCCAAATGCAGACCAACGACGCCATTGCTCCTCCCAAGAACTGGTGCAGAGCAAACGGATCAATTGCCTCGTGCTGCATCCACTCGACCGCCAGACCGAAACACTTTCAGAGCTACAGAAATCTCTCTCTACTGCTGTGTGCTTTCTATCATTGGAGCTCGATCATTACTTTTGCCATCTTGCGTCCTTCGTACACCGGCCCTGTGAACACGCTGGCCATACGATTTTCCGTCTCGCGCACCCAAGAGACCAGCAGCACGAATTCATCAGATAGAGCCATGTCTTCTAACGCGTTCGATTCTCAGGCTTCCACCAACTACAAGGAGGCCTTTGCCCTCTTCGACAAGCGCGGTAATGGCCGGGTAACTGCTGACAGCCTTGGCGACCTTCTCCGTGCTTGCGGACAAAATCCTACACTGGCGGAGATTAAGGATCTCGAAAAGACGGCGGGCAGCGAATGTAAGTTGAACCCCTTGGATAGTTGCGCTTCGCGTTCTGGGCTTCCTCAGCTGACCGTTGCTCCCGTGCGTCGCAGTCGACTTTGAATCATTCCAACGCATCCTGAATCGACCAGGGGGTTTCCGTGACCCGGGCGAGCCCGAAGAATATTGTCGAGGTTTCCAGGTTTTCGACAAGGACATGACCGGCTTTATTGGCGTTGGTCAACTCAAATATATTCTTACCAATTTGGGAGAGAAAATGTCTGAGGAGGAGGTCGACGAGCTTCTCAAGGCCGTGGACACGAGTTCCGGCCAGGTCAACTACACAGGTACGACAGGGCCACGGCACTGGCATCGTTTGTTGTTACTAACTTGGCCGCAACAGATCTAGTTCGGACCATCCTTGCCAACTAGTAACACTGCAGCGTCGGGGGATTCTATCACGCTGTTTAATAGGAGACGGCTTCCTGGCTTTACCTTGCATTGAGAATTGTATGGCGTTGTTTCTGTTTCGATTAGGATATTAGCACCAAGGGCCAACATGGGTTGCAGTCCGCAGCTCCGCGGCGTCCAATTTTGGAATTGCCTCGTGCGTTTTATCTGTGAGTTTGTCAAAGGGGTGCCTCGCCATGAGCAGCTAGGTTTGGGTGGAGTGGCAGCACCTGAATGCAAACTTGGAAATCAATGACCTCAATGACCGATCAAAATGCCCGTTGCGTAAAAGACTGCATGTAGTGTCGTCGGCCTCAGACTTGCCGTACTTCTCCACGAGGCTGCTCATTTTCGGCGTAATTATATTGCGCCTTATTGCCTTGGGTGTAAGTAGCCCACTACTCAAGCCCCCTCATTATGGATACATGCGCGTACTTTCTGATTTCGTCGATTGACGTCCACCAAGATACGTGGAACCTCGGCGCTCCTCTCTAATCCTACTCAGACGATCGCTGTCTCCTCGAAAGACCGCAGCTGTTCTCCGCCAACCTGATAAAGAGACTTCACCAAATTGACCTCGTCCGCCTGTGTGCATGCACGTCAAGTCCGGGTGCCCACCCAACCCCTTGTTCCCGTTGCACTGCCGCGCTTTGACAACACAACCATTGATGCACGGAGACGGGCCAGCATCTCCGTCAACTTGCAAGTCTGCAGTCTTCCGAGGCTGCTCGTTGTAAAGACTCAATTTTCCATCTCCAGCAAGCCGCCGGTGCGTGCTTGCCAGTTACGCTGGCACGGCCGAGGAGGTGTTTTAGTAGTCTGCCCCTCCCCCTCCTCGCTCTCTCCCTTCTCGTTGTCATAATCGCCGGCACGCTGGCTTCGTCGCGGGCCTTTCATCGCATCACCGCCCTGGTGAATCAATTCCGTTGCCCCAACGGCGCAGGCAATTTCGTCAACCCAGCGCGGCGTCGCTTGTTGACAACCGGCAGCATGGCTGTGCCCCAGTACCAGACGCCTCCACAAGCACCACCGTTGTTTACACACTCACCAGAGTCAGTGTTGGAGGTGGTAAGGAAAAACAATGCGAGCGTCAAGTCCATCCTGGACAAGCTGGTAGCTGAAGTGGACGCGGCAAATGCTACGTTCGACAACACTTTGCTGCCCAGCTTACTGAATGACAACGCACTGGAAGTGGCCAATCATGTTACCATGTTCTATCAGAGCGTCTCGACAAGCAAGGAGCTCAGAGAAGCGTCGACGAAGGCGCAAGAAATTGCTGATGAGTTCTACATCGAAGCCTCGATGCGCGAGGATGTGTTCAAACTGGTGGATGCTGTCTACAACGCCCGCCATTCTCAGGATTTGGACGGCGAGTCGCTTCATTTACTTGAGAAAGAGCGCCAGAAATACATCCGCAACGGCCTCCTGCTACCTGCGGGTCCGGAGAGAGACCGGTTCAAGGAGATTCAGAAACGTCTTAGTCAGCTGTGCATTCAGAACCAGAAGAACCTGAATGAGGAGGTTGGTGGGGTGTGGTTCACGCCTGAGGAGCTCGAGGGCGTACCCTCGGATGATTTGGACGTCTCTCAGCTCGAAAGGGGCACGGGGGAGAATGAGGGAAAGGTAAAGGTCACCTTCAAGTACACGCATTATTTCCCAGTATGCAAGTACGCAGTGAGGGAGAGCACTCGCCGCTCCTATATCATCGCCGATGCCAACAAAGTCAATAACAACGTTGCCAACTTTCGAGAAATTGTCAGCCTTCGTGACGAAGCTGCCCGTCTCCTGGGTTTCCCGAACCATGCCAGTGTCGTCATTGCGAGGAAAATGGCCAAAACTACGCAAAGGGTCAATGAATTCCTGGGCGATTTACGCAAGCGACTCGTGCCCGGCGGCGCCAAGGAGACCGCTCGTCTGCTTGAGTATAAAAAACGGGACTGTGACGCGCGTGGCATTCCGTTTGACGGCAACTTTTACTTGTGGGATGCTTCCTTCTACTCAAGAATGATGAAAGAAGAAGAATACAACATCGACGAGGGTGAGATCTCTCAGTATTTTCCAGTCGATACAACGTACCAGGGCATGCTCAAGATATTTGAAAAAATCTTTGGCCTCGTCTTTGTCCAGCTCAATGAGCAAGATCGAGCCC
This sequence comes from Aschersonia sp. MBC 508, assembly GCA_030780645.1. Lineage (NCBI taxonomy): Eukaryota > Fungi > Ascomycota > Sordariomycetes > Hypocreales > Clavicipitaceae > Aschersonia > Aschersonia sp. MBC 508. Next base: position 32,912 of record JAPFUF010000410.1, on the reverse strand, counting down.
GGTTGAGTCCTACAGGCAAAGCCGAGGACATCGCTTGGCATGAGGACGTGATCTTGTACTCTGTGTGGAACGACGAGGCTGCCGGCAACGACTTTGTCGGCTATCTGTACTTGGACCTGCATCCTCGGGACAACAAGTACAGCCACAATGCAAACTTCAACATTGAACCCGGCTACCTGAGGGAAAATGGCACGCGCAACTACCCTGCTACGGCTCTTGTCTGCAACTTCAGCAAGCCCAGCTCGACCAAGCCAGGGTTGCTCAAGCATCATGAGGTGGTGACTTTGTTCCACGAGCTCGGCCATGGAATCCATGACCTGGCGGCCCGTACGAGGTATAGCTACTTCCACGGAACCAACGTGGCGGGCGATTTTGTCGAGGCTCCGTCGCAGATGTTGGAAAATTGGTGCTGGACTCCCAGTGTCTTGAAGTTCCTGTCTCGCCATTGGGAAACCGGCAAACATATTCCCGACGACTTGATCGAGAGGCTCATCAAGACGAAGCATTTCAATTCGGCCTCGGCCACTCTCACGCAGCTTTTCTACGGCATCTTTGACATGACAATCCACACGCCCAAAACTCACCAAGAGGCAGAGGACATGTCCATTGTTCAAGTATGGAACAAGCTTCGACGCGACATTACGGGGGTCAAGGGACCCGAGGATCAGGGCGAGGGACTGTGAGTTGCTGGTTCTTGAACTTACCCTTTTTCATACTACCTTGAGCAAGCGCTGATCAATCTTCATCATATCTATCTGCCTTTGCAGCGAATGGGGCCATCGCTATGCTGGCATTAGCCATTACATTGGTGGCTACGATGCCGGATATTACGGCTACCTTTATTCTCAAGTTTTCTCCCTGGACATGTTTCACACATTCTTTGCAGATGATCCCATGGACACGGAGCAGGGCCGTCGCTACCGCGAGCTCGTTCTTGGCCGTGGTGGCAGCCAAGAGGAGCTGCTCACGCTGAAAGAGTTTTTGGGCAGAGAGCCCAGCACCGAAGCTTTCTACAAAGAGTTGGGACTAGCATAGGGTACTTCACAAGAGACCAGTGCAGGGCTGGATCGTAGGTCAAATAAAATGTGTAATGATTGTGTGTGAAGCCAATATTGAACATGTCTGTTCAATCTATCCAACAATCCTCCTGAATAAAATTTACCATTAACACGTACCAACTCATTATAGCTCGTTGTAAACATGGCAACGCCCCAAAATCAGCGTTGCGCGGCGGCAGCATGACAACATTGTGCACGTGGCATCTTTTAGAACAGGTTGAGCACGGCAGCCAGTAGAGTCGCGAGCAGAGTTGCGTGCAAAAACTCGGACAGGTGGGACGCGGCCGCCGTTACAGCCGACACACTAGAGGTTGTCGTTGTCGCTGTCGTTGTGCCTGAGCTTACGCTTGCGCTCGATGAAGACGTGATGGTGATCGCAGAGTTGGTCACAGGAACGCCTTTATCCTCACTCGAGGAGGTAGAGCTCTGTGTCTGACTGATGGCGGTGCTGGTCGACGGAGGAACAGAGAACGTTGACGTGGTCTCCGTCACTGGCAACGCACTTGAAGAGGGAACAGTGCTTGAAGCTGAGGCGGTTGCGCTTACTGAGCTCACCGCTTCGGACGTTGACGTTGACGCTGACGCTGACGCTGACACTGACACAGCGGGAGCTGCACTGGCACTCGCGGACGAGCTACTGATCGAACCTATAACAGACTCGGGTACCTTTGGGGAGTCGACTGCTGATGAAGAACTCGAGCGCAGCGACGAAGTACTGGAGGGCGCCGGTGATGACGCCGGTGGCGGCGCCGGCGACGACGAAAACAATGTAGATGATGACGACGGTGATGTAGAAGGTGACGACGATATAGAAGACGACGACGGTACAGATGACGACGGTACAGATGACGACGGCGGTGTAGATGACGACGACGGTGAAGATGACGACGACGGCGTCACAGGCGGTGGCGCGGAAGCTGACGAGGGAGATGTTGACGACGAAGCGGTTGAACTGGTCACAGTCGTGACAGAGCTGGTCCGGCTAGAAGTGATCGTCGGCACGACGGCTGAGAATGTGGCGCTGCTGATTTCCGCTTGACTGCCTGTGCTGATAGAAAGCGTGCCGCTCTCGATCGGCTGAGGGGCCATGACACTTGTTTGCGATGGGTTTGTCTTTCGCCCTTCACAAAAGTCGATGAACCCCTGGAGTTCACGAATGTCAACAGTAGCATTTGGGGACATGCCCTTATTGGCGTCGATGCAGGCAAGACATGTCTGGTATCTCAGTTTGAACAGACTGCTATCTTGGCAGAGTTGCGGCAGCTTCCCGATGCTTGTACCTTCGTGCAATGCATTGTTACAATTCTCGTAGCAGAAACTCGGGTATGTGTCTCGTTTGGCAATTTTGACGTCTCTCCGTCTAAGCTTGCATCCGTCAACCTCGCGCGGTCCGTGAGTACGGCCGTAAAGAGCAGGCACAGCCGATGCCTTTGGATCCCAGTCGCCCGTGACAAAGGTCTTGGTGACCCCGCTTTCAACTTTCTGATATTGTTTGTATTCGAAAATACCATAGGACAAGCCGAAATCTTCAGGGTTGAGATTGAAGTAGCCAAACGATGGTGGGTAGTAGCTTGTCTCGCACTCCTTCCAGATCACGACCGTGTATGGGGGCGAAGGAATGCAATCCAACGGATTACACACAAAGTTATCTTTGGGCGGACTCGGCCACAGGTTGCACCCGTCCGGTTTGGGGGGGTTACAGACGAAGCCCGGAGCGCAGCCGAACGTCAAGTTTGAGCTTCGTTCCAGGGGTCTAGAAGCTCCCGTGGGCGATGGGCACAACGAAACGCTGAATAAGGGCGTTACGGTCACCGTGCTAGCTGGAACAGATACTGTAGATGGAGCCAGTGTTTGCACCTTGGTCTCAATGAATGTAGATCCGGGTTGAGTAATTGTCCTTGTCGTCTGAGGCTCGGTCACGATAAACGTGGAAGGCGGCTGCGTCTGAGTGACGATAGAAACGATCGTTGAGCCGGGTAAGGTCCGAATCCCTCCAGGCAGCGTGAGCGTACTTGTTGGTCCAGGAACTGTCACGGTAACAGGGCTCGTGATGACGATTTTCTCACCCGTTTTCGTCAGGGTTACTTCATCCCCTTTACGAGTGACTGTGGTCTGCTGCCCTGGCGCTGTGATGGTCTGGGTAACCGAGTTCGTAATATATGACACAATTGGAACACTGGTGACAACTGTAGTGACCAAAGTCGTATACACTGTCGTCGACTGCGTGATGACGACCGTATTGTCTTTCGTCAACGTCACAGGACTCTCGCTCACAATGGTTCTTGTACGTAGATAGGTCGTAGGAACCCAAATTGTGGTAGAGTCGACAATCGTCTGAGTGACTGACTTTGTCAAATATGAAACAACCGGAACACTGGTGACAACAGTCGAGATGAGGGTTGTAAACACGGTGGTGAATCGCGTCGTGAATATTGTGTTGTCCTTGGTCAATGTTACGGGACGCTCGCTGACAATCGTGGTGGTACTTAAGAAGGTCGTGGGGACCCAGATTGTTGTCGGATGGACGACGGTGTGGGTGTCGTGGACCGTATCCCGAATCGTGTCGCGAACTGTTTCCACGACCGTAGTGGGAACAGGCACAGTGATATGAACGGTCCTGGTAGCTATCACAGACTCAATGCCTGTGATATACTTGGTGGCGGTTGTCGTAACCCATTCCGTTACTGTCGTAGTGCGACAGCCATAAGTTCGACGTCTGAGGTCCTGATCTGCAGGGCCCATGTCTTCCGTCGGAATTTCACCATTTCGCTTGTGTACGTGACCATCGCAACTGCACGATGCAAGATTAGCACAGTTTCGAAAGATGAATCTTCATTGACCTACTCAATAGTCCTTGTCACAGTGACTGGGTACGACTAGAAGTTTGTGAGATAATCGTTGCAGAGCTAGTAGAGAAGAGCTCTCAAAACCTACAACGGGGAATGTGTTCGTCGCTGTTGTGGTGATGAATTCCGTGGTGTATTCCAATTTGGTAGATATGTCATGTTGCGTTGCGGTCACGTAGTGCTACTCAATTCATCAGCACAAGTTGTCAGCCAAACTTGGACAGCGACACCTACCGTTCTCTCTAAAAAGATTGTGGAGCTGAAGCAATTCAGTGCTGCCCGTTTGAGGTAGATCGTGCTTACTCACTAAACAGTCGTTGCGTTACAGCAATGGTGGCATTGAGCTTTCCCTCGGTCTACTGTATCGACTTGGAACAGTGCAGATGGCTCAATTTTCGTTGCGGCTACCCCAGTGACCGAGGCAGCCACTAGTAGCCAGGTCGGAAGTCCGATATGCATGGCTTATACCGGCTGATGGTCTCGCGGTATACGGGGTCTCTGTCCTGATGTTATTAGAGCAATTGATCGATAATGAGTCCTCGAGGTTCATTGGCAAAATTCCGTGTTTCTGCCCAGAGAAGGAGATGAAGACTCAGACTAATTCAATTGGCTTACATGAAAAGCGACGCGGATCTGTAATGAGCCAGTCGCGAAGGCCGCCAATGTTGCCTTCGGCTCCGGAGTATCTAGGAGCTAGCGAGCGTGATGAGTCTGGATGAGACGCGCCTCTGAGTTCAACGAACGAGAACGAGCGAGAGATTGGTTCAAAAACACTTTGATGACGCCAGACAGCGAGCGAGGCCAACGAGCGCCGGCCGACAGAGTCCTAACGAGCTGGATAATGTCGATCGCACTGTGATGACGACGAAAGAGGCTCGAGCTCCTATCCGTGTGCACGGGACAGTCTATGTAGATGAGAGTGGCAAGCCCCAAAGCTCTCTGTTTTCAATTCTGTTTCCTTCCATTTCGACCGAGCCATAGCTTCAAGGGCCTGCATGCTGACCCATCGAGGACAGCAAGGATGTTCATGCATAAGCCGTAATGAGGCACAAGCAATTGACGGCCGTCGAGCAGTTTCCGCATTAGTGCACCTATACCCAGCTTCTTCCCCTCAATTGGGAGCAAAGCCTGCTTGATCAGGTCGTTGTCTCGGTCGATGGGAGCTAGCAAGCCGGCATGCAAACACGAGCAGCTGTGGCCGGGGGCCGATGCTTGATCACACGTTGCCCATGGGCTACAGCGGCATCTGGTGAAAAGCCGAAGGATCGGCCAGGACCGGAGGCGCAAATCACAGCGTATCACTCGCTTCGTGTAACAAGATGTCCAGCCAGAGCCTTTGAACATCTCGGGTTTTCTCCATGGTACTCGCCACCACCCTTGCCTTACCCAGAATCGGACAAACAAGCTGGCCAACAACCATTGTCGAACCAAGGCAGCGGTACAATAACAAGAGTGCAGCGGGTAAGCACTCAACCTCAGTGGAGCAGGCCAAAGAGATGATCCTTCCAGAGTCCTCTTCTTCTGTGTGACTCGGTGCCATTGCATGTCTTCGCATCGCGGCTGACGGAGCAGCCGAACATTGGCGGGCACCCTGACTACCCAGACCGGGCCGACACTGGTTTTTTCACTGGCCCCCATTGGCGGACACGCTGACTGTGTCTCGTTGTCTTGATGTTGATGATCACCAAGGTTCCCACGACAATGGACACGCAGCCATGCAAGAACGAGCCCATGCAGCCGACAAGAATGGGGCGACACAACAGACGGACGTGGCGCCTCCTGCGTTGTTTGCATCATGGGAAGGCAATCAGGCAACCACTTGAGGAAGTGACAGGTTCCTTCCCCCTCGCACGGGGCAGCCCGGAACTAGCTGCCATACTGTTCAAGCTGGGCTTACCAGGGTACAAGCTTGGCTCGTGCAGCCGTATGCGGAGAAATGCCAGCTGTCTGCCATTTGTACACCCCAGCCCATGCAACTGAGACACATGACGATCATCCTAGCCCATGTTTGCTCTGCTCTGCTCACCCGGCAGCTCGATTCTTATCCCATCCGATGCAACGTCAAGCAAATATTGGCTTGGCTTGGCTCAGCCCGAACGTGGCTTGCACGTACAAGTGAGACATCTGCGAAATCGCGGTTTGGTCCGTACAATACTCCGTACATATTTTCTGGTCAGAAAACCCTTCCATATCTCTCCATTCTTGCTCAGCCGGGCGCTGGTTGACAACGCAAGAGCCGCGCTTTGCGCGGAGGACTGGCTCTGTTCTGGGGTTCGGGTCGTGAGGAAGAGGGGGAAGGGGGCAGCGCAATTGCCCTCAGTTCGCCGACCGATGGCAAATCAACATACAGAGCATCTCTGGCCAGCCAGCACCCGTCACCATGGAGGTAAGCCTAGACCACTGAGTGGCTTGTGTCACCGGCCACTGTCCTCGCCTGCATGGATTCAGTCATTCAGTACAGCTATTGTGCCTCCCAGGCCCTTGTCCTCGTCTCCACATTCAGGCATTCCCAATGTTAACATTGGCCACCGAGATACCAAGTGCATGCGCATTTGGTGAAGCTGGAAGCGACCAGTCGGGCTACTTGCATCTGGGACACAGACCAACAACCTGGTGGGTTTTTCTCGTCGCCTGGAGCGCGTGGGCTGTAGCCCATGCATGATTCGCAGCCGTCTCGGTGAGCTGCTGTGATCTGTAAGCTTCGATCCGCTCGAGCCTCGCATCGCAGCAGATCCCAAAGGCAGAGAAACAAGGTCGGGGGCGAAACTGACAGAGAGAGGGGTAAGAGGGCACCATCCAAGGCGGCTCCCGTTGTGCGGTAGCACGACTGGACTTGCATTGGTCTCCTCGGGCCTTCTAAGCTGAGGGAAGGGTGTTAGATACTCGAGACCACTCGCTCGACCTAAGACCCGCGCCACTACTGCATATCTGCAGCTTCTGCATGACCATCGCTGACTGTGTTCAACTGATGCTACGCTATCGACCATATCTGCAACGGATGTGCCACATTTGCTTCTCTCTCGGGCCTTCGCGTCGGGATTCGAGTTCTGTCGTTGGAATTACAGCTCTAGTCTGGCTCGGATCAGTGTCACCACAAAACAAGCGGCACAATAGCCCCAGCACACGAAGCAAAGTTCAAACTTGCAATCCAATTCTGCTAAGCTCCTAATTCGTTGGCGGCAGAAACCCTCGTTACGTGATGCTAAAGCCCTGTCGATGAAGTCTTCTTGAGACGGATTCATTTTGACGCGGGTTTATTACCCGGCTTCTTCGTTGTGCAGGAAAGCATGATGTCTCTCAAGGTTTGGTTCGGTGCCATGTGCGCTGCCGGTCATGGCCTGGCAGAAGGGCAATTTATTGGCTGGAAGGGCGATCAAGTCAATACGAGCATTTGCCAATGGCAACAGCCCAGAGGTGCGTGAGACTTCGGGACCCCTTTTCAAGATTTATGCTGATTCTTGGTCTCTACTATAGCCGCTTTGGTCCGCGACACAGTGTACCTTGATGGTGGGAACATTTGGTGGTCTCCAGGGCTAGCTAATGGACGTGCCGGAGGGCCTGTACTTGAACGTAGGTTGAAGACGAAAGCCGTGATGATCGCACTCGACTCTGAGCTGAAATGAAAGGCCAGCGAATTATCAGGGCAACATTTTAACGTTCAACTTATCCGAGTCATTTGCGAAGGATACGAATACTACTGGGTTGCTGCTCAAGAACATAATAACCAAAGCCAGGGGCGGCCAAGCGAACGGCGTCAGTTCAGAGCCCAACGCCGTCGATGGCGCCATGTTGGCAAACGACGCTGAATTTTTCCTATATGGAGGCGTGCTCAACAGAAATGACGATCTATTTACTCAGCCTTCCGGCAATGAGGTTCTGGCGTGGCGTGGCTATCCTTATGGCCCAGACAAGCCGTCGTGGCCGAAAGGGCTCGCAACGTCGTCTCTGAATGGAAAATTGACCCCATACGTAGCTTACGGCGGCGCAGCCAATGCGCCTTCAGAGAACATGGCATGGTATTTTTCTGGACTCACTTCCCCCACCAAAGGACCAATCATGGACATCTCCGCCAACGACACCGCCCGTGCCATGAACATCTCCAAGACTTTGATCAGTTTGGACATGACCACGCAAAATTTCGAGAAATGGTCCAACGATACTCTTCCTGATGCTGTTAAGGGCAGGGCGAACCCAGAAGTTGTTTGGGTCCCAGTCGGAACACAAGGCATTCTGGTGGTTTTGGGAGGCGTAGTTTATCCAGAATGGGTCACCGTCACCCATAGATCAGAAAACGAGACCTTGAGTGTAAGCATACTGTAGCCTGCTTGGTGCCGAGAATGAGCGACTGACAGAACCACAGGAAAGCCAGAGCCGGGACTTCATGCAGATCATCGATATCTACGACGTCGCCAGCAAAGTATGGTACCAGCAGACAACGGAGGGCGGCCCAACGACAAAGACGAGAGGCTGTGCTGTCGTGGCGCCTGCGCGGGACTTTTCAAGCTTTAACATCTATTACTACGGAGGTTACGATGGAATTCACCTCGCAAATGACTTCTCTGACGAGGTCTGGGTCCTCTCTCTACCTTCATTCACCTGGACCTCGATATCAAAGGGAACCGCAAGCCATGCACGAGCCGGCCATAAATGTTTCATGCCGTATCCCGACCAAATGATGGTATTCGGCGGTGCGACGCCACGCAAAGGAACCTCTCTCTCTTGCTTGGGTCAGGGTCCGATCGTAGTCTTTAATTTGACTAGTGGCGCATGGATGGACTCGTACTCGCCAACAAATTTCGCTGATTATGGTGTGCACAGAGACATTGTCCGGGCAGTAGGCGGCAATGCGGCCGGAGGGGCAACGGTGACGAAGCCGGCATCGGGATGGTCATCAAGGGCATTAGGCGACATTTTCTCGGTCGCCTACGATCAAAACAAATTGAAGCGGTACTACCCTTACCCAAGCGCTGGGTCTACACCAAGGGCAACAAATCCTCCTGATAACCCTTCTGATTCCGGTGGACAACTGAAAATATTGCTTCCGGCGATTTTGGGATCCATCGCATTTCTCAGCGGGATCGCCCTGGCTATTTGGTGCGTTTGCTGCAAACATAGACGACGATCGAGTCGTTCGACCAGTAGCTCGACTGCGGCCGATAGCAGTCGCAATGTCGCTATGTGGCTCAGAGGGCACAGGGCTTCCAAACAACTCACGTTTACCGACTCTCGCATCACTTCTACCGCGGTATCACCAGATTTGACTGAAGGGGCAGGGTCTCGCTTGTCGCCTTTGTCTGAGAAGTCTGGTACCGTGATTGCCGAAATGGCCGACACCCAAGTATCCGAGCTTTGCGGTGAGACTTGACTTCACGCTATTCTGCGTGGTAGCGAATAGTAATAGACTGACAAATTCACAGGCAGTTCTTCTCCTGCCGAGCTTCACGACACTGGATTTACACCCATGAGTCAGTCTCAGAGGAATTTGAGCTACTTTGGACCTGAGTCCCCTTGGAGTCCGGTGGGCACGACTTATTTCCAAAAGCATCGGACTCCAGAAAATCAGAGCACGTCTTCTCAAAACATTCACAAAGACCGTCCTGTCGCCGGATCACCGGAACCGGACCCGGGCGCTCGACTTGTCAGTCGCACACAAACGCCCAGTTCCGGAGCGTTATCTGTGATTCAGCAGTTTCAGGAAGCCGTCCCTGAAGAAGCTCAGATGGAATCGCCCTTGTCGCCGTGCGTAATGGGCGAGGGGCAATCCAATGATCTTGCTTACCCAGCCTCGCTGGTAAGTCCGCTGCAGCAAACAGAGAGCAAGCAGGGAGGAAGTCATGCACGTGAACAATGAGCTGCAACAGCCTGCCTTTACGAGTGATGATTGGGAATGGATTGCTTGGTGCCGAATAGGCTGTTTTAATACATATGTGATATTTCTCGTATGGTTACTCAATCACGCAATCATCTCTATTGCTTCGGGAGTCGCCTGTTGCCTGCTCCTAGCCCAATGACGTAGGTGGGTTGTTGGATGTCGGAATTGACATAATTTATCTGGTCGGCCCGCTCCCTGTCATCCACCATGACCAAGAGAACCTTCTAGACTTCCACAATCTCATCATCCTCGTCCACGATTTCCCTGACTTTACTGCTTGTTTGAGCATCTCGTTCTTCGACCTCCTCTTCTCTCATCAAGAGCTGGACCAGCCGCTCACACGCTTCCCTGACAGCTTCATCATCAACACGCAGATGAGTTTCTCTGATGATAGGATATACTTTGACTTTGCGCAAAAGTTCTCTGCCTTGTCTCGTTGTAGCCAACAGAGTCAGGGTCTCGACGTGTGTGCGAACATTATTCTTGTCTGGGTCCCGTCGTTTGTCAGGCGGTAAGAGCTGTAAATCGGGCAGCATGTCCATGGTGTCCTCAACGTCATACTCCTCACTCCCAGTGATGGGTAGCAGCACATACGGGAGGACATTGATGCATTCCTCCGACATCAGAGAATGGTGAGAGGCGACGTCGAAGGCTACGTTCTTGATGGTGCTCGCGACTCCTTTCCTTCTCACCTCGGACTCGTGTTCGGTAAAGACGAGAATTTTGGTCAGAGGGATGACACCATCGTACTCTTGTGCCTTGACGAAGTAGTCCCGAACTTCAGTGTGTTTAGCCAAGTCAGCAAACACATACGCCAAGTAGTCGAAGTCGGCTTTTTTGTTGAACATTCCCCCTTGGCCTTTGACGAAGAGGTCCATAAGCTGATTCATGAGGCTATCGTCTGATCCCAGCGCCTCGGGAGCGGGCTGCCTCCTCCCCAGAATAGTCTTGAAGCCATCCCATTTCGCCATGTTGGCGAGCAACATGGCTAGTAGGTTTGCGTTGGGCTCTTCTTGACCCTTTTGGTATCACTTTGATCAGTTGCCATCCTGATGACGAGGAGGAAGAGGAGGAGGATCAGGAAAAGGGAGAGAATCGAGGCACAAACATACCACAATGTGGTCCAACACGACGTCCAGGAACTTTTCGTCGGCGGCGACATCCTTGAGAACATCGGGGTCTCCAGACAAATTGATCAAGATAGTCAAGACGTGCTCAGCGATTTTCTGGTTTTCAGAAATCTATTAGTTTCCGCTCCCCGCAAGCTGATTGATGCCTGGAACTGAGGTAGCCTACCGGATGATCGCGAATGAGAAGCTTCAAGTGTTTTATGGGCTTGAGCTGCTCGGTTTTGAAGATGGCCGGCTCAGTGGTGGAATACGGCACCAGATTCTCCGCGGCTGCCAAACGGACTTGAGGGTTGGGATTGGCGATGAAAGCCACGAGCTTTATTGCATGCATTAGTTGGCGTGCACCAGGTGATTGATTATCACGACGTGAGAGATCAGTACTACAGCACCTCTTCTAGTTCTGACGGCATTTTGCCCCAACTTCATGACGGCGCATGCGCGCAAATCGTGAAGCACAAACACGGAGTCGATTTTTGGAGGGGCACTTCTGTTGGTGGGAGTTTTCCAAGATCCGGTCCAGCATCATTCTGCCAATAAGACCCACTGTAGTTTTGAACTCGGAGCGACCACAAATATTAATCGGCGTACCGCACATGAATGAAATGACAGCTCTCGAATTCTCCCTCGCTCACTCATCTGCTTTGTCAAGTAGAGAAGCAGGCATTAGGCAGTACTTGAAGATCGAGCCTCGGAATGGACTGTGGCAGCTGAATGATTTTCTCAAAGCCGTCAATATAGGCGTCAACCTCTAAAGTTCAACATGATATCATTTCGTCAACCAGTTGTTCCGACTGATCTCCTTGTCAAACCAGCCCGAAGAGATCAATTCCTGTTTCGGCAAAAAGATCAGTTTTCTTGTCAAAGATCAATCCCCGATTGATTCTTCCTTCACGCCACGCCTAGTCTCCAAGCACTGGTTGCTCCCCTTCAGCTACAAACCTACCCGGCACGCTAGATGAAAACCTTACAGAAACAGAAGGCGGTGGGGCGCGCACCCATGCGCTAGACCACTTCAAGCGCAGAAAGCGGCAGATCGATAAGACCTGATTTCTTCGAATTTTGAGGCCCCCCCGCCCGCCTGCGTAGCCAAATGTCGCGGAGATGGGAAAATTGTGGCATGAGCCAAATCACCGTCCGATAGATCAGTCACCATGCCCAAGGCCACTACCCCGAAAGGCGATCGGCCGTCGAGGCGGCACAACCCCCTGGAGAGCGACATAGTAGCCACAGGCCTTTTGCGCACCAAGTCGGCCAAGAAGAAGTCTGATAGCTCCGAGAATGTTGATGACACATTTGTCGACTCCAGGGCCTCCAAGACTATCCTGAGGATTGGTCGGGAGCTCGCGGAGGAAGAAAAGTCGGAAAGGACAGCTTCGATTCCCTCAGCGACCGTTGATTCCTTTGGCTACAATTCTCGATTCGACGATGACGAGAGCACTGATCAGAACCAGGTTTTCGATGAAGATGAAACATGGGGCGATGAAGACGAGCTCGTCGAGGAGGTCGAGGTCGATCCAGAAGATCTTGAAACATACCGAAGATTTTTGCCCGACGAGGAGGATGATTTGTTAAAGCACGGCTGGGACCTCAAGCCTTCTGGCGGAGCTGAGGCGCAAGGAGAAAGCCGAAATCTTGCAGATATTATTATGCAGAAAATTGCTGCACACGAGGCTGCCGAAGCGCGACAGGAAGCCGGAATACAGGAGGATGAGTACGAGATGCCACCAAAGGTCGTCGAGGTCTATACAAAGTAAGCATTCCTCAACACACCGCCCGCGATTCTCCCGCTCACTAACCACCATCTGCAGGATCGGACAGATTCTATCCCGCTACAAATCCGGGCCTCTGCCAAAGCCCTTCAAAATCCTTCCCACTATACCACGATGGGAAGACGTGCTCGAAATCACCAAACCCGACGAATGGACGCCCAACGCGGTGTTCCATGCCACTCGAATATTTGTGTCCCACAAGCCCATCATTGTGCAGAGATTCTTGGAAATGGTCGTACTGGAAAGAGTTCGCGGAGACATTTACGAAAACAAGAAATTGAACGTCCATCTATTCAATTCGCTGAAAAAGGCTCTTTACAAGCCTTCCGCATTCTTCAAAGGCTTTTTGTTTCCGCTAATCGGCAGTGGCACCTGCACTTTGAGAGAAGCGCACATCATCTCCGCTGTCTTGGCTCGCATCTCTGTTCCTGTCTTGCACTCAGCGGCAGCACTCAAAGGGCTTTGCGACATTGCTGCCCAGGAAGCGTCTCAAGGTAGCGAAGGAGGCGGTGCAACCAACATCTTCATCAAGACGTTGCTGGAGAAGAAATATGCTCTGCCGTATCAAGTGATTGATGCGCTGGTGTTTCATTTTCTCCGATTTCGCAGCGAGGACCCTGCCAGTGTGGAACCAGGTGAGGTCATGACTGGAATCACTGGCGAGAACAGCAGCGTCAAGGCCAAATTGCCCGTCATCTGGCATCAAAGTCTTTTGGCATTTGCTCAAAGATATAAAGGCGACATAACCGAAGATCAACGTGAGGCGCTTCTTGATCTACTTTTGGGCCATGGACATGCTGCCATCGGACCAGAAGTGCGGCGTGAGCTGCTGGCCGGTCGAGGGCGTGGAGTTCCTCTCGAGACTCAGGGGCCTGCATTGGATGGCGACGACACGATGGCGGTCGATTACTAGGTAGAAGTCATGGCCATCACGTGAGCAGATGCAACCGGGACTTTTGTATGGTGTTTGGTGTCAGGCTTGTTTTATCATTGTCATTTCGTGACGCATAAGAGGTACTAACGCCTGGTGGCCTGCGTCTCATTGAATAGAATCACGTCATTGCGCTGTCTCTGGGCTACAGGTGCGCTGAGGCGTCACGTCAAGGTCGTTCCTTCCCGTCGCGGTCCTGGGCAAGAGGAAAAAGTCATCCCATCGTCTGGACTTACGACCGATCGGAACGCCGAGGTCTTCAGCCTCCTCCATTCTCAGATGTTTCTTCCCTAAGTGATTCAAAAGTACCTTGGCCATGCAGCAGTCCTACAGGAGTATTCATATGCGTCGCAGCGACAATCTAGAACACCGGTCTGTCTTCACGGCTCTTTCCTACAGCCATCCTCCCGCTCCGCTGTCCCGGCCGCGGAGCTTCACGAATTATCCCTTTATCGCTGACAGTCGAGACATGCGACTCGTCAAGCCGCTTTCCTCTAGTCCGGCTGCACGATTTCCCTTTACTGGTGGCCCCATGTCGGATTCTTTTGTGAGGAGAGCGGCACCGTCGAGCAACACCACAGCAGTCCCTGGCGAGGTCAAGTATGTCGACTTGCTCCGACGTATTGGCGCTGACACGACACGACACCCTGCTGATACCAGAGCTTTCGCAGTTACTTCAATCTGCCGGTAACCCGCCTTGCGACCTCACCGCTTTTCGCTCTAGCTTTTCCGAGTCCCCCCGCCGAGACTGGGGATCTACAAGCTATAGGCTTGAGAAAGAACAGGCCCAACTGGAAAGCATCCCTCACTCAATCCTCGTCTTCCTCTCTGCATTTACCCCACGGTGCTTCAAGCACTCAGACTTCTCCTCCTCGACACCCACCCTCCTCATCTTTTGGTGTTGATCCGCCTCGTCCGCCCCTAGAAGGCTACGAATAGGTATGGTTCCCGGAGGGTTACTGGGCAGAGAGACAACCAGCGAAAACGACACGAGCAAAGAGCAACGGAAGCTCAAGATTCCGGAAATGGAGAATCCGCTCTCGCAAGTCATTCGGTGGGTCGGACGGCAAGGATGGCTCTTCATCAACCTCGCCGTTTTCAAAGCTCAACAACCCACCCCTTGAACAAGTCTCGAGCCCATACTTGTCTGAGTCGGCTCATGTCCTCTCTCTACAGCGCCCAATTGAGAGAGTCCCGAGTCCTGACAGGAATATAACCTCTGAGATGATTGCAACTCCCGGTCTCGTCCCTGGTGTCATGATTCCGTCAAGTTCAGATCACACTACCGTCAGGCCAGACACTTCTCCTAGCCCGGTGGTCCGAGCAGCTAAAATGCGCTCGCAAGCTACTGGCTCATGTTCTGATTCCGTGCCTTCCTTAATGACAGTCGAATCCCGGAAAGAAGACGCTATTCTTGACAAAGTTGGTGGTGGTACTGCGGAACAGCCCGACTCCAACACTCCCCATCCTGTGGTGAGTCGTTCAGATCGCGGAGAGCATCACTCGGTCCCGGCTGGCTAAGACGTGTTCATGACAGAAGAGGTTGCGTCCCACAGATCATCATGTCAGCGAAGCTGAAGCCAGATGCGATCCCGTCCCATGGGTATCGCACGGCCTTGGCAAGACTACGACATGGTTCAGAAGTGAGGTAGCACATTCTAGATTAGGTCGAAAGATCTTCAGACGCCCGCACACACGGCCACGTTCACGACGCTGTTCTTCCTCGATAGCCAAACCGAGACGAGGATCGGCTTCGAGCACAAAATCTGCTTTGTTCAATATATCTCATGGCACCAATGGTAAGTCGCATCACGATTCGGCATTGGGCCAATATTGAGAGACGACCTAGACAGCTTCAGAACAGCCGTTAGCCAGTTCCCAGCCGGAGTAGGCAGCTCCCCGTGAGAGTTCCCCAGCTTCTGAGATGTAATACTGATGGGATGCGCAGGAAGCTGTTCGAGTCAGCACCCCTCCCATGGACGAGGATACGGCCGACGGAAAACCGAGAGCGTTTTTCACGTCGATGGCCCCTCCTGACCCAGGCACTCACAAGCCGCTGCTCCAGCCGCCACATTCTAAACGGTTGAATTCCCGGGGCCAAAGACGCAGGCGCAGCAGCTTTTACTCTCAGCCGCGTGAATGGTGGGATTCGCTGCCCTCTTCTCGAGGCCGACGACAATCCCCAGCAAAGGACTTTGATTTTGATGTTCCAGAACATCTGCCCAGCAGTCCAATGTGTCCCACCAACAGTCGTCATAAAAGCGGTGGGACTGGACTTTGCGTGTATCATGGACGAAGGCTGGGAGCGTCCGGCCTCAGGAACGAAGCAGGTCTAGCAGCACCCAGTCTCCAAGATGAAGCAGGGGGAAGCGGTCGGGCTCTATTATCTGGCGGAATCTACTAATGAACTTTGACTCGCGCTTCTGTCCAAACTCTCACATATATGAATGCATGCTAGATTGATTCACGAGTCACCTTTGTTCCTGAGTAGATGAGATGTTGTGGCGGAGTGACTTGGCTAGTCACGGCAGAGAAAAGACAAAAGACAAAAAACATTCGCTTAAACGCTACAGGTCGCCCTGTGATGTGAGGAGTCACATTCTCACGCATACTATATAATGTGAGCCCTGGTGGAGATGCCAAGGCCGACTTGCTCATCTATACCACTCTATCCCTGTTCGTGCCCAGCCGGTGAGGGTGTTCGCTCATGTCCAAACCGTTATTGCCCAGGGCCGCAGCGCAGTGGCCGCACGCGACTTTCTCTGTCAAAAATCGACCGGCTGCACGGCCCCAGTCCAAGTGCAAGTGATCGGTCTACCGGAGAGAAGGGCCGCGGTAGTCCGTAGGCAGCTTCAGCGGGTCATAGCTGCTCGGTGTTGCGTCTTCGGCTCGCCGCCCGCCGTAGGGGGAGGGCGATGCATCCCGACTATCATCAGCCGTCAGTTTGTACGAACCCGACTGCTCCTTCTTAGACCATTGCTGGCTAGGCGTAAGGGGCAATGACACGGGTTCGTAGGGCCCATCTTTGTCCTTTTTGCGGGAAAAAAATGTGGCGGCGCGTGGGAAGAAGGCGCCGGAGCGCTTGGTTCGATCGGCAGCGCCGTGAGCTCCAATGTGTGTCAGAATGAGCACTACGGTGAAGACAACGAAAATGGTGAGAATGACCCAGGGCGTCATAAGATAGCGTCCCAAGGTATTATCGATGAAAGTTGATGCGGTCTCGTCAGTTCTTGTCCTTGGTCCCTCGTACCATATGAGGGAGAAGCAGGCAGTTACAATGGCCAAGGCGAAGATCAAAGCCAGACGAATGAGTGGCCATGGCTTCCAGCGTGTGGTCCGGGCAACTATTGAAAGAAAGGACATGAAAATCAGGCAGAGACCGGCTGTGAGGTAACCATAGGCGAACTGCAACAAGTAAAGCATTAGCGATCTTGCGTCGGACGCGTGGAAATTGACATCACTCACAAGAAGCCTGAAACGTCCGAATGCTTTGTCTTGCTTGCCCTGAAGCACACTGGTGGTGAAGTTGCCGGTCGAGGGGGCTTCGCTACTCTTTTCATCTTTCGCAACGTCGATATCTAAGATCTGGAAGATATTGTTGTTCAGCGCCGAGGTAATGCCTGAAATCGAATCAACAAAGAGGAGCAAGGTGTCGTTGTTGAGCGTATCCACAAATGTGAAGTCACCAGACAGAACAGCCCGGCCTAGTTGGTTCCACAAGGTATCAGGTATAGAGGACAGATTTTTGATTCCAGCTTGGACTGTCTGGGATATTTCCGGCACCTTGGGTGGGTACTTCAAGAAAAAGTTGTCAACAAAATCCTGAGTGGCGTTGGCAACTTGAGCCGAAGTGGAATTCATCAGTGAGACAAGGTCGGCGTCAGAAAAGAGGCCCGCTGTGGTTTCGACCAAAATGCGCATGAGTTCACCCCAGATAATGTATTGTGT
The DNA here is from genome assembly GCA_030780645.1 of Aschersonia sp. MBC 508. Classification (NCBI taxonomy): domain Eukaryota; kingdom Fungi; phylum Ascomycota; class Sordariomycetes; order Hypocreales; family Clavicipitaceae; genus Aschersonia; species Aschersonia sp. MBC 508. The sequence continues at coordinate 15,358 of JAPFUF010000410.1, read as the reverse complement.
GAACGCCTGTATGAACAGGACCATAGACAGGTGTAGCGGATAATGAAGTGCGGTCCATATAATTTGCCGGACCGGCGACATGTAGAATGTCGATCGTAGCCAGTCGAAGTAAATGAGGAAAACAAAGTAGATTGTGGCAACACCTGCTGTTACGGCGCCAATCGTGTCCGCGGCTATAGTCCGTTGTCAGCCAGCATGATGGTTACGGAAAGGCATCCACAAGTACATACTCCAACCAACAGATGATTTGACGATGATGACAATCTCTTTCGCAATGTTGACGAGGCCATCCCCGAGCATCATGACCGTCAGGAGGGTCATGCGTTTGATAAGGTGGGTTTGAGAAAAGCCCATGACCGGCCAAAAGTATGAAATGGCGAGCGTAGCGACTGCTTCGAGGGCGGATATGACGTACCAAGTGACAAACACTCGGCTATTTTTGTTGTCGGTGAATCTAAAAGCGACGCCAAGGTAGATGAATGTCGTGATGACGTTTAAAGCGATGGTCAGGTACAAGGGAAGTCGGCAACGCTTGAACCTCTTGACATGCCACAGAGTATTCCCATACTCGACGGCGAGGGTAACGCGAGACATACACAACATGATTGCTAGTCGAAGTCAGTCATCGGTCTGCCGCCGAGGAGAGTTTCAGACACGTACACATCCCCTGCATGACGCTTGCGTCTTGTTTGCTGGGGTCAAAGATGGGCGCGACAACGGCAAAGCCCACGAGGACACCAAGATGCAACCCTCTCGCAGCCCTCTCAAAGATGCTGTCCGTTAAGAAGCGAACGTCATATGCCGTCGTGAGAAACCAAGTGAGCCAGAGGAGGCTGAAGTAGCCGATGTATGCCTTGAAGGAGTTATGATTGGTGACCTCCCTATTTTCGGAGAAGACATTGTAATTGGCGGCGAAGAAGAGATCGTAGAAAATTTCCAGTAAAGTTGGCTCTTCATACTAAAATGACGGTGCAGACGTTAGTAGATGTTGATGTGAAGCATTTGTCGCATCTTTGAGTTCATTGGACCGATCTTCTTGCCGCAGCTTGACAGAGGTCCAAGGCATTTATGGCAGGGAAAGGGAGGGGATGCTGAAGGGGTTTGAGCGTGAAAGCGTGCCCCTGGACACCTGGCAAGGCATTATGCTTGGTATCCGAACATTCTGGAATTGGCAGACGAGGATTCTGGTGATGGCACGCAAAGTCTGTAGACGTACTCTCCTGAATTGTGGAATTTGATCAGTTGTGTCTGTTAGGCTAGCACTGGAAGTCGAACCAGCGACTGGGCTTTTGAAGAACTTGAGCTTCTCGCGGGGCTGGGCCGGGTCGTGATGGTGACTTTGGTGTTCTTCGTCATCGTGGCGGTGTTCCGGGCTGGCCATATTGCTCGTTAGGCAGACTGAGACGGCCTGATGCGTAGCGGTCCCCTGCGATCCGCATCCGCGGGATGAGTTAGCAACCACGGAAAAGTTCACTGTCGACATGCAGGGGAGAGCGTACACCAATCCTGGGCTTGATACTACGGGTGAGCTTTTACGTTGGCTGGTTGCTCGAGGCCTTGCAGCTCCGTCGCGAGATGCAGCGTCATCACGACAAACCGCACGCGCTGGCGCGGGCGGGCTCCGTGCCATTCTTATGTCTGGGATGTGCTCCGTCCGACTCTCCGTACCTGCAGGGTTCAGATTGACGAGGCTGTCGGGACAGGTTGGCCTATCCAGTGCAAAGTGGGGACGGGGCGCCGTTGAAGGATTTGGAGGCGAGGAAACCAAGCAACCCCTGCATCGTCGCTTGCCCGCTGCCAATGACGGTGCCTCTCCGGGGCACACACACCAACACTGCCGTTTGATTGCCAAGGCCGTATCGCTGCGCCACTCAACCCGTCTGCCTAGACCCCCTCCTTTTCCCGTCAGATCGAGACTCGGTTTCGGCTGATACAATATGGCCGGCGCCTCGCACCATGATATCAAGGCCACAAGGCTGGAACGCGCCATTTTGGACCCCACCTCCCAAGTAGAAAGCATCGTGATGTACTTCGTATAGAGTAGGATCCCGCCTATTGCTGACGGCATCGGACCTGGCTATGATTAGCACAACCGCCATGGTCGGGGCAGCGAGGCCTTATCCGAGAGGCAACAGGCCTCCCCCCCGCCCAAGCAGCCAAAGCAGTGTTCTCCGGGCTGGACGGCGGATGAGGCGCATCCTCCCATTGACCGAGTCGCCCCGTTTCTCCGCGGTCGAGACAATCTTCATTCATGTGCGACGTACCCTCGTCTTTCTTCCTCTTTGCTGTGTCCCACCATGGGCAGCGCTTTGGCAGAACAACGGCTGTCGGCACCTCCAGCAGCCTCTGACATGACGGCCCCAGTGGCGCTGTTTTGAGTCTGCAGGGAATGCTGACCGGAGGGGTTGCTTATGCCTGGTGTGATTCGCCGTGCCCTCGGTGAGTTTCCGGCTCCAATATTCGTCGGACACTCTGCTCGTTTGGTTGGTTCGTTCCTCCTTGGACGCTCCAACCTTTCGCCATTTCGTTTGATCGGATCCGGAATCTGTGTCATGATGAAGTCTCTGCGATCTCCTTTTCGGCCCCCAGCCGAGAACGACAGGACCGTTCTCGCTCCGAAATTAGTGCCAGGTGGCTTACGGGTGGCACCTTCCCTTCCTGCGACCGACGAGGGCAGGATGATGCGGGAAACAGCCCTTTGCACTGCACAGCATGTATGCTGCACGAAAAGCATTCTCGCTTGGCCGAACAAGGGCAAATGCCCAGGCCTGTGTTATTACATCCAGCGGTAATATGCGTCAATCTAGACAGAGTCTTGCTTGCTGACTCTGGGGGGCGCGTTCGTCGACGCCTTTCCCGTTTCTGCTTCTGCTCCTTCTCTCTCTCTTTCCCTTTTGGGATATCCTTGTTCATTGCATGATCCTGTGGAGGGGATTTGCTGATCGCGCGGCCACCCAAGATATACGCGCGACGGATGCCCCGCTATAGCCGGATCTAGACTAAACCGGTGTTTGTCCACACCTTTCTACAGGCCGTGGGCAATGCCGGTGGTAATCACGCCAGGCAATGGCTTATCCAGTGTAGTGTCTAGAGAATCAATTCCGCAGCCCAAGAGACGGAGGAAAGGCTTCCTCTGTTTTCAAGCCTCCATTCGGATTCCGTGCAAGACCAGCAGCTGTGTGCGGCCAGCAATATAGGTGACAATCTCGGTAGTTGCGCAGTCGTCCCCTCACATATTTCGCCCGAATGCAAGGACATGCTGTGGCTTATTAACGGCAACGTTAAGTCGTTTTTTTTTTTTTTTGGCCCTCTAAACGGGCATCCTCCCCCTTGCCGATGTCATTGGTCAATGCCGCATTGCGGTCCCGTGACGTCGCGCTCAGCGCGTCCCATATCCCTATCGATAGAGAAGTAAACCCAATTTACGCGCGCTTCACCCTCGCTCACTAGAGACCGCATGACACGTTCGCCAGCAACCCAAGGGTCCGCGCGATCGCCGCGTCCAGACCGACAGTACTTCTCGATCTGCATGGCCGCCGTTTGGACCGGCTATGGAGGAAAATGATGCTTCCGAAATCCGCAAGCGAGCACTGGAGGTGATCGAGCATGACGCGGATCCGACCCGGACACCGGCATCAGCCAAGCGGCAGAAGGTAGAGGAGACGGCCTCTGCTCCCTCTGCGACGACAAACGGCCTGAAGGCAATCGCGTCCGCGATTTCAGGCGTCTTCGGGTACGGCAACTCGGTACAGGCGGACGCACAGCCGAATGCGAGCTGGACTGCTAAGGGCACAACAGCAGACGTAGTGCAGCCGCTCAGCTCCAGTACAAATGGAATTCTCACCAAGCCGGCGGTAAATGGGATTTCGACATTCAAGCGGCCGGCCATCAAGCTAGCGGCTCTGAAGGGCACGATATGGGATAACGGCGACCTTCCAACGAGCAGCAGAAAAGGAAGCGTGCCGAATCGGCCGAGCGCGTCGGCGCCAAAGCCGAAACCGAAGCCGAAGCCGAAGCCAGCGACAAACAAAGATGACACGCTGTCGAGTCCCGGCGGACTCGGCCTACAGTCGAGTCCCAGGCCAAAGACGCCCAAGGGCATTCTAACTCCGACGAAGAAGCGAGGCCGGCCACGGAAAAACGTGACTTTCAACAACAGCGGCGAAGCTGAGGTATTCTTCGAGGACTTGCCAAAGACACCCAGCGCTCGAAAGTCACGTATGACAAAGGCCCAGAAGGCCCAGAAAGAAGACGATGGTATTGTCTGTGAGATATGCTCGAAACCGGATTCCAAGGCACCGAATGAAATCATTCTCTGCGACAACTGCGATTTCTCTGTCCACCAACTGTGCTACGACCTGGCCGAGATTCCCGAGGGCGAATGGCTGTGCAGGTCCTGCTTGCAGGAGGATGTGCTGAAGGCGACCCCTAAGCCTGCGGATGCCAGTGAGAAGACGGCTGCGGCTGTCGTGCCTGCGGAGGTGCCCGATATACCAAACCTGGAGCAGCATTTAGGTGCCTTTCAACGCGTGCTCCTGGATCGATGCCATGGTCGCCGCAGGATACGGCTTTACGGACACGACGAGCCGCTCGAGAAGGCGAAGCAGCTCGTGGAACAAACAGTGCTGGCAGGAGAGGGCAACTCCTTGTTGCTGATTGGACCGAGAGGTTGTGGCAAGACGACGGTAGGTCACGGCGACTTGAGTGAGCTTCACACCCTATGGTGTCCGCTGACAGAGTGTGGCGAGCAGCTAGTCGAAAATATAATCGTCGATATTTCGAAAGAGCACCGGCATGAGTTTCACACGGTACGGCTCAACGGATTTATCCACACAGACGACAAGCTGGCACTCAAACACATCTGGCGGCAGCTTGGGAAGGAGATGGAGGTGGAGGATGATTTACTGAACCGCGTACGTACCAGGCCTGATTTCTTTCTATGGCTGTTCTGTCGATTGACGCGAAGGGACAGACCAACTACGCGGACACGATGGCCTCGCTCCTGGCACTGCTCTCGCATCCCTCGGAAATCACGGGAACCGACGAGGGGCTCACGTCACAGTCCGTCATATTCGTGATTGACGAGTTTGACATGTTTGCGACACACGCCAGGCAGACACTGCTGTACAATCTCTTTGATATTGCGCAGTCTCGCAAGGCACCGATTGCCGTGCTGGGCTGCACCACACGGCTGGACGTGGTGGAGCTGTTGGAGAAGAGAGTCAAGAGTCGGTTCAGCCATCGCTACATTTATCTCGCGCCCCCCAAGTCCCTGCCGGCTTATTGGCAGATCTGTCGGCAGGGACTCATGATTGACAGGCGAGACGCGGACAAGGAAGGCATTGACACCGGTGTTGAGGGCTACTCGGAGTTTCACAGCTACTGGACCCGGAAGATTGAGGTAACGAGATGCGTTCCCAACATAACAAAAGTTTGAAAGCTGACGTCTTACAGGAGCTGTATAAGCAACGGCAATTCCAGCACCTGCTGCAATACCACTTCTTCACAAGCAAATCGGCGTCGACCTTTCTCACTGAGTGGATTCTGCCGTTGTCACGGCTGTCGGCCAAGGACCTGACGCTCAACATTCCGGCGGCATTGTCCCCAGCCACGTCGCTGGCCGCGCCAGACTCGCGGCTGCAGCTGCTGTCGACGCTCTCGGAGCTGGACCTGGCGATGCTGATTGCGGCGGCGCGGCTGGACATTGTGGCACACACGGACACGGTCAACTTCGCCATGGCCTACGACGAGTACAGCTTACTGGTGGCCCGGCAGCGCGTGCGGTCCTCGGTGGCGGGCATGCGGGCCGTGGGCGGACAGGACCGGGTGTGGACTCGCGGCGTGGCGGGCATGGCGTGGGAGAGGCTGATCTTGCTGGGACTGCTGGTGCCGGCGGGCATTGGCGGCGGCAGGGCCCTAGGCCACGGGGGCCTGGACGGCAGGATGTGGAAGGTCGACGTCGCGCTGGAAGAGGTGCCGTGGGCCGTCAGGCTAGGGCCGGTCCTGGCGAGATGGTGTCGGGACATTTGATGAGACATGACCAGTGGATGATGGACATACTGGTTAGGGGGGGGGCTGACCTCGCTTGCGCTTGAGGCCAGAGCCCGTGAATGTACATACCAAGTACGTGAGGTACACACATGTATGCGCACATGTAGTCGCGCATGGTAGTTCCTGTATCAGGACCTATAACACAGAACATGCATGTATATTGTATGGATGATCTGGCAGAGGACAGGAGAGAAACTTGGCCCAAACCCTGTGGCGGGTGGCCCGATCTCTGAGGCGGGACGCCAGCCATTTGCGCAGTTTGTCTCACCCGGGCACCCAACCTGTCTCTCTTCTCGGCGATGGGCAAATACGATGGCACTGCCCCCTCTTTCTTCCATCCTTCCTTCCTTCCTTCCTTCCTTGGCCCCCTCCCTCCTCTCTCCCCTTTGCCCTGTCCCGCCTTCTCTGGTCGGTCCCCGGCATCTCCACAAGCCGAACTGGGTTTTGTGAAGAGGGGGGAGGCAGGGGGGGGGAGGCGAAGCTCGCATCGGGTGCGCATCTGCTACCCTACATTGTCAGACCGGCTGTGCAAGGCAAGGCAAGGCAGTCAGGGCTGGTCGGCGGGTTGAGAGAGTTGAGCGTTTCAGCATCGTGGCTGAGTGTGTCCGAGTGCATGAATGACTGGAGACGAAGGAACCCGGGACAGAGTTGCGCCTCTTTGCTTTCCTTATTTATAGAGTGCGCGCCAATGGGGGTGGGTGACTGCACATATGCGTGCGTGTATGCACATGTGTGTGTGTGCGGGTGGTTGGCGGCACTGCCAGAACATACGGGGGTACGAGTTTGGGGCCTATGCTCGGGGATTTGTTTGCACGTATGCAACAGGTTTGATAGTTTTCGGAAAAAGAAAGAAATTGCAGGCAAGACGGCCAAAACTACATACACAGAGATTCTACACAGGTCGGGCTGAATACCTGGCCCATGCGCGGGACCAAAGACGACTTTGCTCTCGTCCACGCCCGCCCCCAGACCACTTGCACACAATCCTTCTTTTCGCTCTCTAGTCTCCATCGATCGACCTCAGTCCCATCTCATCTCATCTCATCTCGTAGCAGCACTCAAATCCCCTCGCTTGTGCTGCTTCTCCTGCCCTCCTCCCTTTTTTCTTTTTTTTCTTTTCTTTTGGGGTTTCCCTCCCTGGACCCGCTGCCTGCTCTTTGCTCTCTCTCTCTCTCTCTGTCTCTCTCTGTGTGGCCGGCTGTCTCTCTAATCGATAGCTCCTGGAAACCTCGTCTCCCTCGTCCGCTCCATCCCGCCGCCCAATGACGACACGAAGCGTCTTCACCACCGTCACGCCCCTCCCGCATGGCCTCTCGCGCGAGGCGGCCGTGGCCTTTCTCCACGACCACGTCCAGATGATTGACCTCAACCCGCTGGTGCGCGAGCGTCATCGCATGAGCTCGGCGCCCGCGCACGCGTCGGCCGAGGAGCTCTCGTGCGTGTGGTACGCGCTCACGGACCGCATCATGGGCCGCGACGTGCGCTACACGTGCGCATTCCACGACCTGGCGCGCGGCCTGCAGACGCACTCGTACGCGCCGCTGGGCGTGCAGACGCGCTCCAAGTGGACGGTGGCCGGCTGCCTTCCCGGCGAGGCCAGGGAGCCCGTCGAGCTCGGTCTCGGCGCGCCCTCGACCGGCCTGTACATCAGGGAGGACGTCGACCTGAGGTGCAACGTGCTCATGGCCGCCTTTGTTAAGAAGACGATCAAGAAGAGCCACGGCGTGCTGGTGGACAAGCTGGCTGCCCTGGCGAGCGGCGGCAACCAACCACCGCCGCCGCCGTCGTCACGCATGTCGATGCCTGCTGCGTCGTCGTCGTCACCGTATCATTCGCAGCACGGTCAAGATTTGCACATGGACAGGCCGCCGGCGCCGCCGGCGTCGCGGCACTATTCGCAGCAGGTTCAGAACTTGCACATGGACAGACCGCTGCCGCCGACGCCGCCGCCCCAGGAGCTGGATGACGATGACGCGCGCTTGATCAAGTAGAGAGCACCTGTTGAAGGCACGGACACCCACGTACAGGCATAATCATATACCCCTCCTCCTTTTGCAGCGGTTTTTCCCCCCCTAGCCTTTGCATTCGTGGCTCTTTGATGGCATTTTTCTCTCCTTCACTCTTCTTTTTTGGGGGGCTTCGTCAATTTGGCGGGGCCGGGATGGGCATAGTGGAAATAGTGGTCTGGAGGGAGAGGGAACGGTTTCATGTTGGACGGGACACGCCATGGCCCACGTCTGGCTGGTGTAGATGTTGGCATGGTGTTGATTTACAAACATCAGTCGGTTGCCAAGGCTCGGGACCAAACCTTGTCACAGCAGGTGCTGCAATTATCAATCAAATCCCAATACGGTTCTGGTCATAGGCAGTGCAAAACAATCCTGGTCAAAAATAATATATTGATCTGTTCCCGTTCGCTATCTGCTAAGATGGGGGGGAAGCCAAAAGGCGGCCGATGAATGTGAAGAAAAAAAATGGTAGGTAAAAATAAAGAAGAAAGGTGTAAAAGCTACTGAATAAGCCCTCTCATAAATTCCTCTCCGAGTTTAGCTTTCCATCCTGCTCCCCATTATGCTCCCCCAATGCAAGCAGCGGATTTTTCTCATTGTCGGGTTTGCCCCATGTGCCATCCCATTTCCCCATTCATGAAAAAAAAAAAACGGTTGAAAAAAAAAGGGCCCAACGTCTTCCCCTCTTGTAAAATAATTATATGTAAGAGTACCTTAAAAAAAAAGAAGATGGAAGAAAATAAAACTGCCCTCCCTTTTAAGCCCATTTTCCTTGACGATTGGGGGAGAGGAAAAAGGGCCGGTAGAAAAAGGGAGAAAAAAAGAAGAAGAAAAGAACCAAGGCGTTCAGAAAAAAAAATTCGTTACAGAGCAAAGGCAGCGCCCACCACGGCGGCAGCAGCCATGGCGAAGCTGATGGCGACGTAGCGGCTCTCGGCGCCGGCCACGACCGGGGGAGGGTTGACGGGGCCGCTTCCCTTGCCGCCGTTGTTGCCGCCGCTGCCGGGCGGGCAGTTGGCGCCACCGGGGCAGACGACCACGACACCGTTGCCGCCGCCGGGCGAGGAGCTGCCACCGTTGCCGCCATTGCCACCATTGCCACCATTGCCGCCGTTGCCGCCGCTACCGGGGCCGTTGGGCTTGACGGGCGTAGCAACAGGTGGGAAGTTGTAGGTCTACCGTTTTTCACATCCCGTGTCAGCGTCTCTACTTCTTTTCCCTTTCTCGCCTTTTATTCTTGTTTTACCCCCCCATGTTTCCTTTTCCCCCTCTATGATTTTTTTTTCTTCTCCCGGGCAGCTCCAAAAAAAAAAAGAAAAGAAAAGAAAAGGGGAAAACACATACCTGCGTAATGGTGCACGGGCAGTTGGTAATGGTCAGCGTCGTGGCGCTCGTCACCGTGTAGGTCACGCCGTTGACGCAGACGGTGGTCGGGCCGGGGCAAAAGGTCGTGTAGGCGGTGACGACGCGCGTGACGACGGTGCCGTTGCCGGCGGCGGCCGTTGTCGAGACGGCCCTGGCGGACGAGGCCGGGGCGGTGGTGGTTTGGCCGAGGGTGAGGCCCGCGAGGGCAGCAACGACGAAAGCCTTGAACTGCATTTTGAAAAAATGTGTGTCTGTGTGTTTTGTTGTAAAGCGAGTGTTGTGTGAGTCGGAAAGGTGGTAGAAGAGGAAAAAAAAAAAAAGAGTGTCGAGAAGAAAGTAAAAAAACGAGAGACTACCTTTATTGTCGAGGGATGACAAAGAATGGAACGAAAGGCTGAAGATGGCACAAGAATCGAGAGAGAAGAGAGGGGGAGAAGAAGAGATTGTCAACCTGACAACGGCTCGGCTTTTTATGTGCAAGTGCTCTCTCTCTCTCTCTCTCCTTTCCTTTGGCAACACAAGATGGATGTGTGTGTGGTGGTCGCGACGCGTTCCCTTGATGGAAAATTTTCAGTCCACACCCCCCCTCCTTCATCAGCTACAGAAAGTGAGTGTGGGTTTACTCAGATGGAACGGAAGCGTGGAAGCGGCACGAGAGAAAAAAAATTCGAGCAAAATATGTAACAGGCGCTCTAGAAATGTTGGACAGTCGTGAGCAAGGAAAAAAAAGGGGCGGGTAGCACAAAAACAAAGGACGGGATCGTCAGGTACCAGGCACACACACACACACCCACACTCACACACAGAGAGAGAGAGAAAAGGCTTATCCGCAGCTATGTTCGTACATACATACAATACAAGACTGACTCACAAAGGTGGCCGTGAGTGAGACCAGTCTCGGCGCCGAAAGAGAAGTAGAGCGAGCAGACCGGAATCACAACACGGCCTGGTGCGTATCCGAAGCGCCGCCACACGACAAAACACAATGCCATACATACTTTACTTACATACGTTCGGCACGCTAGTCTCCCGCAAGCCAACCATACATGCATGCACATATGTATGTACAAGCTGCACCTGCTTTCACACACAGGAGACAAAAATAAATAAATCAATCATTCAGCTCTCCCTCCCCCCTTTCGGCCGCTGCAGGAAATATGTCTCTGATGCGCGCGCCCACCACCATTCCTTGCAGCACGTCGGGTCCCCACCACCACCATTTCTATGCGCGTCCCATGTCTCACGCACACATACGCACACATACAAACACATACGTACAAACAACATACGTACGCACAACCTGGGCAACCAGCCAGCCAGCCAGCCAGCCGTGATTTGTATTCTTTCTCCCGTTGGGCCCCCTCCCCCCCTTTCGTCTTTCGTCTTCCCTGCCCGTCGGACAATGCAACATTAGATTGCACCGGCACTGGCACATACATGACATACATGACTTACACGACATGCGGAGTACATGATATTCATGACACACCTACATACGTACACATGTACATACATACAAGTACACTCGACCAGCGGTTCCTCCGTGGCTGGCTGGGCTGGGCTGGGCCGGGCTGGCGTCAAATTTCCCTCGTCCTCCCCCAGACCCGCGACCCCCCACCCCCGTGGATCCAGAAATAACTCGGGTGCGACTAGACCACCTCCGCTTCAGGCTTCATGCCAGATTGTCAGATCGGCATGTTGCCCGAGAAGCACTGCACTGCGTGAGCACATGTCCGAACTGTCGTGCTCCCAGTGGCCTGCTTCCTCGCCGGCCGGGAGCTGGAGAAGACGACGGCGCGTGCGAGAACGCGACTCCGAAATTTCCCCATGTCCCACTCATTGCATCATTACGTACGAAAATCACCAGCTTTCCCGTATTGTGAAAATTGCCTTGTTTTTTTTTTTTTAAGAAAAAAAAAAATGCTCAAGCGTGATACGGCCTACAGTGTCAGTCATCCCGGCTTCTGACGTGCGACGGTCGACTGTCGCCGCTGCTTGACCACGAAAGCCTCCCTCGCTGGGGCTCCTTCCATCCCGAGCCTCGCCGTCCTCCCCTGCTTTCTGCCGTGCCCGCCCACCCCCTCGCAGACTCCTGCCCTTGTTCCGGGTCTAGGAGCAGAGGAGAGGAGGGACATGACGGGGGGTGGGGGAAAAAAGAAAGAAAGAAAAAACAGCACTAAACGCATGTCTGCGTGTGCAGATGCAAGACGCGGGACGCCTGCATCGGCCCAGTCGTGACCCACGTCTCACCTCAACTGCAGTCCGACCAACACCTCTTCAAAGCGCAATATTAGCACATGCCATTACCCTCTGAACGGGTCAGCCTGCGCCCTCTATGCTCCTTTATCCCAACGCCGGTCCTGAATTCCTATCAAGACACAAAGACAAGGCAAGCCATCGCGCCACGGCCCGTTAGATCCGTCGCATGCAACAGCTCGAGACCGGTAAGGGAAAACACGAGGAAACGAGATATGCGGCGAGGAGAAAACGAAACAAAAAATAAAATAAAAAAGATATTACGCCCATGGCAGAGCAAAGACTCATTCGTCGCAGCAATACCACTGCTGATCCATCGGCTGGCCACAAGGCATGTGCGTCCAAGTCCACACATCCAAACATGTCGATGTGTGTATGTGTGCGTGCGTGCGTGTTTGTTTTCGCGCCGCTGACCTCGGTCGGAGCGTCCGACGACCCCGATTGGGCAAAATCTGCCCCATCATTCCTTCCGCTCCCCTGGGTGCATGTGCCGGTAGAAGAGGATAGAAAATGTCGCAAAACACCGGTTGATGCAGAGGTATAAAGTCTCAAATCTTTGTGAGGAAAAAGTAAACACGATTACAAGTCGAACATGGAGAAGGTTGATATAATAAGAAGCTGAATAGACAGGAATCGTTGCCATTGCCTCATGAGATGCTGGAGGTTTTTTGTTGCTCAAGAAGGGAAAGAATGAAAAGCGCTGCAAATCAGGCTCCTATGGTAACCCGCGACATTCCCGATTGAACAATTGGTCGGCGAGCTGATTGTTGTGATTTCAAAGGCGGAGCAATCGTCACTTGCGGTTTGAGCGGCTCTGACTTCGCTCAGGGACACGAGCTGATGAGTCCAGGTCATAGATTCGCAGTTGCTGTTCGTACTTGGCATTTCGAAGAAACTTGGGGACCGAATCCTGCGACCATGACGTCAACACTGACTTGTTCCCTACGACAAAACTGGGAAACATTGGGAAGGCAAGGCCAGACAACCAAGACTATAGATCGACGGGGTCAACATTAAATTGGGGGAAAAACTTACACTGGCCATCAGCTTGAAGACTGCGTTCTGGGCATCTTCAAACAGCTGCGTGACTTCGTCCAGCGTCTCGATCATAGTATTGTCTTGACCGACTGCTTTGGTCATCCTTGTGGCCAGGCTGTTGCGCAGCTGGTGATCAATATTCAGTTCACAAGGTGATCCGGGGGCCAGGAAGGCGTTGTAGATGCCATATGCTTGGGCCATGATCTCCTTGATGGTGTCCATGGAATTCGCATTGGGCGCCTTTTGCGCTTGGCGGATGGCAGTTCTGCAGCTCCGGACGAACTCACCCACGTCTTTGTAGAAAGACAGGTTCTCTTCGCAGTGAGTCTCGCGTAAGTTTTCTCGAAACAGAAGACGCAGGGCCGGATCATTGAGTATCTTCTCCAGCCTCTGTGTGTTGGAGTCTCTCGTGATGCCGTTTCGCTGAGATCCTGTGCCGTTCTCGCTTTCGGATGCACGACCTCTTGAGCCGGTCCCGCTGATGAGCTCCTTGCCACGAGCCGTGAGCTGGTATATGGCGTGTTTCGTGGGCTGAAACAGGTTGTATCCCGGATTTTGCGACATGAAGGCTCGGTCTTGAACAACTGGCTCCATCAAATTGTAATCAACAAAAAGTGACGCGACTTCCATGGTTTCGCGACGATCGACAATGGTGGAGCAGTCCATGAGCCAGTCCGTAGTGGCCTTGCCCGTGAAAGTATCCCTGTACGCCTTCCCATTGACCTTGCGTTCCGCGGCCATCTTGACGCCTGTGAGACCATCCTTGTAGTCGTGTAGCGAGTCTGAATCGGCAGCCGTGACGCTAGCCTTGACGTTACGACCCTTTGTGCCAGCGAAGCGACGAAATATGACCTCGATTGTTCCCCAGTCATTCAACAACTTGTCGTTTTGTTGGTCGCGTTCCAAAATCACAAGCTGTGCGGAATTCATATTGGCTAATTCGGCCACTTGCTTCTGCTGAATGCCGTTCCTCGAGCAAAATCGATCCAGCACGGTGATGCCTTTGGCGGTCAATTGCCAGACAGAGCCCTTCATGCTGTAATTCTGTTGATACTTGCCGTCTGCGGACTCGATGAACCGTGCCTCCACGAATCGTTGACATATCGACCTTGCCATGTCTTTGGCCATGGAAAACGTCGTCGTTGTTGTCGTGGTCACAATGCGCGACGGGTCCTTGGGATCTGGCATTCTGTTTGATTGGGAGAACTTCAGTGAACCAAGGTTGTTGATGGCATCTTCAGAGAGGAAGGTGTATTCGACTTTCGAGAGCCGCACACGATGCGCTGACAGCGGCAAAAGGCTGACAATCAGAGTGGCGAACAGATCCTTAAAGTCCTTGAAAGCAGTTGAGTTAGCATTGGAGCTCGGTCGTCAGTATGATGATGCTCTGTCTGAATAGCCTGTCCAAACTGGCTAACCACCCGCTGCAGTCTCAACCTGCCTCATCGGCTCGTTGCTCCCCCGTGCACCCGTTGACACGCCATCAAATATATGTTGAGCGGAGCAAAGGCTTCATAGTCTTGCTTTTTTTTTTTTTTACCCGCAAGACGGTTAAAGCAAGGTACAGGAAATCGACAAGATGCCGATTCTTTTGCGGGGAAAAAAAAAGGGAACAGAAGGACTGATGTGAGAGTCCAAAGTCCAAGTGAAAGTCTCCTCCGGCAAGAAATAAAACGTGACAAGGAAAGCTCGAGAATACTGATGCCAAAACTTACTCTCGTAAACGGCCGATCGTCGTCTGTCATCCGCAGCAGTCGCGAAGAAGTCTGATGCATCTTCTGGTCGGTGCCTGTCACTTTGACAGGCGCAGGAAGGCTTGGGTCCGTCTCAGAATATGGCTGCGATAACAAGAGGTGAGATTCCGGGGTTGCCGCCTTCGAATCGACCTGGGATACAGCGGCCGTTGTCAAGCTCGTCGTTGGACTTCTCAGCGCAGTGTTTTTACCCGGACTCCCAGGCTCCAGATTGGTAGCCGAAGAAGCAGCCAGGGACAAGCGAGAGAGTGTAGAGTTCGACTGTCGGTGTCGAACCACAGGCTCGGAAATACTAGCAATGGCGTTTTGGGTTCTGTCCAGAGCAGCAGCAGCCCGATGAAAGAGACTGTTGCCGGAGCGCTGCGACCTGGACAGGGCTCTGGTGGAGGGCGAGCTGGCGTGTAACTGGCAGGAATGGCTGTGGTGATGTTGTTGTTGTTGAAGTTGGTGGTGGTGTTGGTGGTGGTGATGGTGGTGCAAGGCTGAGACCGGAGCTGACGAGAGATGGTCTGGCAGGCGCTCTGGCGTTGAAGACCGAGGCGCAGCAGCTGCGCAGTGTGTCGACAGCGGGGGATGATGGCGAGGATGGTGATCGGTCCCGGATGGTTGATGAAGGATATCGACTTCGTTCGGGGCCCGATGCGACAGAGCGGCCATCTGACGAAGCGAAGCAGTGTCAGAAGAGGTGGTGACGGCGACGGCAAGGTTGAAATAAAAGACAAAAAAAATGGACGGCTTGCAAGATGGGAGTGAAAGTCAGGGCCTAGTGTCTAGGCTCAAATCTCTAGTTTGCGTACTGACTGGAGAGGGAAAGAGACGGAGAGGGAGAAGGAGGGGGGGCGTGGGAGGTTCCAGGGTGGGATTGGGGCGTGTGGCTACTGGAGA
>JAPFUF010000409.1:0-37338 GCA_030780645.1 Aschersonia sp. MBC 508 | reverse complement strand
CCCCGTCCCCATCCCCCATCCATTCCAATCTCTCGCTCCCACCATGATGAATATTGCTCTGTTTAGCGCCAAGCCATACGACAAGAAGTACTTCGAGGCTGCGGAAGCGTCCCGAAGCCACCGGGGGGGAATCCGCGTGCTGTACCACGACGTGTCCCTGACGGACGACACGGCCGCGCTGGCAGAGGGCGCCGACGCCGTGTGCGTGTTTGTGAACGACGCCCTGGGCGGCGGCGTCATCGCCAAGCTGGCCCGCCACGGCGTCACGGCCATCCTGCTGCGGTGCGCCGGCTACAACAACGTCGACCTGCGGGCGGCCGAGGAGCACGGCATCGCCGTGGCCAACGTGCCGTCGTACTCGCCCGAGGCCGTGGCCGAGTTCGCCGTCGCCCTCATCCAGACGCTGAACCGCAACACGCACCGTGCCTACAACCGCGTGCGCGAGGGCAACTTCGCCCTCGACGGCCTGCTCGGCCGCACCCTGCACGGCAAGACGGTCGGCTTCATCGGCACTGGCCGAATCGGCGTCGCCACCGCCCGCATCATGAAGGGGGGCTTCGGGTGCCGCGTCATTGCCCACGACCCTTTTCCCTCGCCCGCATTCGAGGAGCTGGGCGAGTACAAGGCCCTCAACGAGTTGCTTCCGGAGTGCGACTTTGTCAGCCTGCACTGTCCGCTGACCGACGCCACGCGCCACATCATCAACGCGGACACCCTTGCGGAAATGAAGCCGGGCGCCATGCTCGTCAACACGTCCAGGGGCGGGCTCATCGACACCGGGGCGGTCATCAAGGCCCTCAAGTCCAGGCACCTTGGGGGCCTGGCGCTCGACGTGTACGAGGCAGAGGCATCGCTCTTCTACGACGACCATTCGGGCGAGATTATCCATGACGATGTTCTCATGCGCTTGACCACTTTTCACAACGTCCTCGTCTGCGGCCACCAGGCTTTCTTTACCGAGGAGGCCTTGGCCGAGATTGCAGACTGCACTCTCCGGAATGCCGAGGAGCTCAGCGCGGGATCAAAGTGCCAGAATCTGCTGACCAAAGGGCCAAACCAGCGGGATTCTCTGCCGGTACGTAGTGTCTAAACAGGCTGAGGTGGCTGCTGCCAAAAGTCACACGACCCCAAAAGCAACAGGAGGGGCAAGTCAAGTCCGTCTGTTGGGTCAGTCTGTTGGGTCAGTCTGGTTCCGCGATTCTGTTCGAAGTAGGCGTTGGCGCCCACTTCAGATGCTCCTGGAAACACACGGATTGCTAGTGGATAGCTTCGGTGACAGAGGTGATTCAGATGGAATACAACATCTTCACATACTCGCCCGAGCAACACTTCCTAGAGCTTAGAAAAGCGATGCGAATGCGCCCTCGCGTGCGCACCCATATATATTGATACTGCTACAACAGTAGATGTAGTCATATCAGTGGGTGTTGACCAGTGTTTAGAGAAAAATCATGCACGCTCTGCTTGATCAAGCTTTGCAACACCCTTCGACTGCTGGTTTGGTCGTGATGACGCCCATTCTCAACGGCAATGAGCAGCCGTAAACTCAGTAGTGCTTCGGCGAGCTGTTCAATCGCAACCCCTTCATGCGCGCCAGTACTGCTAGTACGATCGTAATAACGGCTATTCTCAACGGCAATGAGCAGCCGGTCACTAAGTAGTGCTACGGCGAGCTGTTCAATCGCAACCCCTTCATGCGCGCCAGCACTGCTAATACGATAGTAATAACGGCCATTCTCAACGGCAATGAGCAGCCGTAAACTAAGAGCTGCGCCATCAGATCGCCTTCAAACCCAGTTCGCGTGGCTCCTGAGCATCTCCCCCGTCCTATGATGCTTCCCTATCTAGATGTCTCCTAGTACCATGTTTTCTATTTTGTCATTTGCGACAGCGGTCGCGGACGCTCGCGCCCCGGAAGCGACCGTCATTGTCTTTGCGAACCGTCAATCCACACATTATCCTCCCCGATCCCCAGCGATCTGTCCGGGTTTGGCAGTATGATGGCCGGCTGACCCTGAGACGAGCGCCCTCCCTCAGTCGTCGTCTCATCATCCTGAGGGACTGGGGGATCTTTGTAAATCCACGGTTGTTGCAGGCTGTCGCCGCAAGAAAACGTCAGCACAAGCCGTCAGAAGCAGGAAAAGCAAGAAACATGGACATTGGGAAACTCACGGCAGGAATAGACTTGGGTTGACAAACGTCAAGCCTCTTTCCTTAAATTCATCCAAGGTGCTTCCTCTCCTCAGCAGCTGTTGGTCAAAATGTGGCGTTTCCTCGTCAGAAACGTCCTCCACGGCGTCCTCGGAGTATTCTTGGCCAGCTGTTGGACCCTCCGCGTTCTTGATGGCCCTCAAGGCGATGTACTTGGTCAAGGGCTCAAATCGTCGATTGAAGTAGTAACTGTACCATATGGTGAACGGAAGGAGGGGCAGCACGGCAGCAGACTGCACAAAAGCCTTGGACGATGCAATCTGCCCAACCATGACTGTCTCGAAGACCAAAAGGCCCACGACAATCCGGTAGCAGATTATTCGCCACGCGCCGCCGGTAGCATGCTGCGGCTGATCCATTGCATAAAGCAGCATGTACTTGAAGGTAAAGTATCCGAGCCCAAAATAGACGATGCCGAAAATAAGAATGGCGAACCCCCAGTTCAAGACACTATAGATGAGGCACAGGTTGAATACAAGCAGTGCCGTGGGCAGGTAGAAGCCGTACTGGAACGTCGGCGGCTTTTGCAGCTCATAATAGTCCCGCGGCGTCTTGCATCGCCATCGATAAATGGGATAGAGCAGCACGCTGCCGACTTCAAGAATCCTAAAGGGCATGAGGCCAATGCCCTGCAGGATGATAAAGGATATGTAAAACACCGATAGGTCCTCGACATCCTTGGCAATGACCTCTGGTATCTTGCTCGTATCGCTCAAAAAGTCGCGCAAAACGGTGAAGAACTTGGATGCTTCTTTAGAAATGGCAAAGACGAAAAAGGTGTTGAAAAAGGTGAAGAAGAAGTTTTTGGAAATAAGTGATAGCTCCACGTCTCCGCGCGATATCATGCCCTGGTGATTCGAGAGCCAATCGTACAGAAACGGCACTGATATGTTGAGCAAGGAGACGGCGAGCGTCGGCAAACTGTTTTGGATCAACGACTTGAGCAGCGGATGTTGACCCAGCCACCCGACGAATGGTTTTGAGATACTTTCGAGAGTACAAATACTCAGAAGCCCAGCCAAGAAAGCTGTGGGGAAAATCCAGACCAGCGACAAGACGATGATGAAGAGCGTAATCGTCCAAGATTTCAGCCGACGAATGCCGCGTGGGGCGTACGTGTTCTTCCAGACAAGATCGGACGGCGATGGAGTCGGCTTGGTCAGGAATCGACCGGGTCGCGGATCTATTCTGGCCTGGATGACCATTTGACAAGATGCAACGGAATCCATGGTTATTAGTGCCATGTCCGTCGCACGGTACTCTCGTCTCCGGGCTAAAGTAATTTGCTCATCGATGCGGCGCAGCTTCTCCTCATAATAGTCTATTGCGTCGATTTTATGGCTCCTGAGGCGCAGCGGACCATATCGTAGCGTGACCTCTGGCCGATCGCCCTCGTAAAGGTGTGGATTTTCGTCGCCTGCGAGAAAACGCGCGTTTTCGGCAGTTTCTTCGTCGCCGCCTACGCTCGAGGATTGGCCGTTGGTCGCAGGCTGCCCTTCCTCTCGGCTGGCGATCCGACTGTGGTCTTTGTTGTTCCGGTGCGCGTTTCTGTAGGTGGCCCATGAGTCCTCCAGCTTGCGCAGGAGCACGTCTCGCTTGGCTATCAACTGATCCAGGTAACTCCAATTTCTGCATATCGTTACTGATTCAACGATACCGATATCGAGCTTCTCGATGAGATCTTTCAGCTTCTGCTCCGATCTGTGCTTTGGGGGAATGCCCGTAAGGCGAAAGGTGCGATCTGTAACGGTGGACTGTGAGCCCAGATACTTTTGTCGCAGGTCTATGATGCGAAACGTCTCCCAGTTGATGGAATAAAGGGTGAGGGCGACGAATAAGTATGTGAAAACGACGTATGCCCATAGGAATGGCCGTTCCCGGCTTTTGTCCTCATCTCCACCTCCAAAGATATCAAATTCATGCCTCTGCGTTGGCTGTGGCGTTCTAAGCAATTGTACTGATTGAGAATTGGTGGACGTAGCCTCCGGTCCGGAAAATTCGTCGCCTCGAAACCGCTGGTTTATCGGAAACAAGACCACGATCGCGAAAAAGGCCATGACGGAGAAGAGGCGAATGGCCATTTTGAAGAAAGCCAAGAACTATCAATGGTCAGATCTTGCCGAGGTCCGATAGCTTTGGAGCAGCCACTCACCACGAAAGCATCTAATCCCGAAGCCGCAAGTATTTGCTTCTCGCTGATTTGATACAACTGCGGTATCCATCCAAAGAACGAGTTCGTCAACCTGGGTAGGTCGACATGAGGGTCGAGGCGGCGCTTGTGTGCCGAGTAAAGCGACGGCCATCTCGGACGAATTATCTGCATAGCGGCAATCAGTGATCTGCTGCCTCAATGACTTATGACCGCGCACGCTCACACAAAATGTTATAAGTGCCGATACTCCCAGGATGAGAGACAAGACAAGCTGGACTTTGAAGTCCTGGCTGGATCTCTGGGCACCCGGCTCGATTGCGTTCCGCCCGTCACACTCGGGAGGAGAATCTCCTTGAATCATCGCGTCTCATCGCTCGCGGAAAACAAGTAACGTTATTCTCCTGGCACTGCTGCAAGAAGAATGTGGACAGAAAGGGCCGGCGACTCTACCGCTAGCATGGATGCGTGAGCCGAGCCAGCTTCAGTCACCTGGTTCTGTGACGTCGTCGGGCGGATCTGCCTCAAGTAGGCTTCTGGATTGGGCACAAGCTCGCGAAAATAGTGGAGCATTGTGCATAAGTCGGCCCAGGGATGAACCACCCGCCAGCAGGGTAAAATGTCAACCCTCCTCCGCTACGCGCATGCGGCGGCATTGGGTGCCCCTGGCAGAGGCGGGTCAGGCCTGCTTGGCTTCTCCGACAAACAATATATGCTTGGTAGAGGAACAAACATGGGCATCGACACACGAGGCCGTCAGGTGTGGCACGTCTCTTTTAGGTCGGTTGGTCTTGACGTACAACTTCATTGGCGCCAGGCTCACGGTTGCAGGCGCGGCCCGCTCTGGAACGATTTTAGGCCGGGCAATGCTCTTTGGCGCTGAATTGAAATGATGCACAATTAATTTTGTCGTCAGAAGAGCGGGGCACCATTCCACAGCTGAAGCTGCTTGGACGCGCAGAGCTGCAGGGGCACATACCGTTCAGTGCAGTGCCTCTGACCGGCCAATGCCTGTCGGGACCTGATGTCACTGGTGCGATCCCCCAGTCTCGCCCACTTCTGAGGCGAGACGAGGCGGGACACATGACGCGCGCGCTTGCTGTGAAGCTTTATGCGCCTGTCCCTCCCTATTGAACTACACTATTCCTTTTCCCATCATTCCTTTTTTTTTCCCTTCCTTTCTTTCCCCCCCAAAAGGTCCCTTTGCCATTTCGGCGAGGACCCTACCACTCCTAGTTGCGTCAACCTCTGCTACGCCCCACGATCATTTCGGAAAAGAGCACATCATTCCTTATCTCACCTCGGCCCTGCGTGACCAACCCAGCCGTGACTCGTCGTGACGGCACTGTGAGGCCAGCTCGAGTTCGGCTCGACCGACTTTGTTAGAATCATGGGGGCCTCTACGTCAATACCCGCAGCAATCTTGGCTCGAGCCTCAGAAGCACCAAAAACCTCCTTCAGCGGTCAAGGTCCTGTCCCCTTTCTAACGGCCGTCGCCAGTGCTTCAGTCGTGTCTTTGGCTCTATTGAGCATGTTCGTTCTGTTGCGTAATAAATTGGCAAGAATCTTGTGCGTCGTATCCTACAGTCGAGCCCCGATCTTTTGACTGACCCAGGTTGACGTTTTAGCAAGCCAAAAACATATCTCGTGCCTCAACGAGAGCGCGTCGATGTACCGCCGGACAGCTTTCTCCCCTTGATTCGATCACTGATTTGGTATCCCGATCGCGAAATCATCAATAAATGCGGCTTGGACGCCTATTTTTTCTTACGCTACTTGAAGACTCTTCTCGTCATTTTCGTCCCAATCTGTCTTATTGTCATTCCTATCCTCGTACCGCTGGTCTTCATTGATGGACAAGGCCACAATATCCAGGGGAGCAGCACGGCTTCTGGAAACGAAGACATGAACGCAGGTAAGCCTTCTGGACTTGATACTCTGAGCTGGGGCAACATGAATCCCAAACATTCGGAACGTTATACCGCCCACCTGGTCCTAGCTCTGCTTGTGATTATTTGGGTGTGCTTCGTCTTGTTCCTTGAGCTCAAGGCATTCCTCAAAATCCGCCAGGACTATCTTACAAGTGCTGAACATCGTCTGCGCGCCTCGGCGACCACTGTCCTTGTCACGGCAATCCCCAAGAAATGGCTCAGCAAAGAAGCCCTTTCCGGGCTTTTTGACGTCTTCCCGGGAGGCGTACGTAACATCTGGTTGAATCGAGACTTGACGCGGCTGTTGGACAAGGTGTCCCTGCGAGATAGCGTACACAGGCAGTTGGAATGTGCCGAGACAAATCTCATCAAAAAGGTCAAGAAGGCACATTTAAAGCAACAGAGAGCTGATGAGAAGAAGAGAGCCAAAGAGCTGCACCTTGAAGCCTCGAAAGAAGAACAAGCCTCCCGGAACAAGGAACAGGATGCGGAAGCAGAACCGCATCCTCGAGGCAGTGCGAGGAAAAAGTCGGAGCATGAACGAGAGACTCCTCATTCTCTCGATGGTGAAATTCATGGCTCGTGTATTGACATCGAAAGCGCCAAAAACGCCCAACGATTGGATAACAAGGGGCCAAATTCTGCGAGCGGAGTGAAACCGGTGCAAAGATTGTCAGACAGCTTGGACGATATAGCCGAGCCGGACGGCACTCTCGCCGACGGCGCCGACGATGCGGTCGCGCCCACTCGCGGGTTCGTCAACCCAGCCCGTTCTCGAGCGACTGCCGCGGGAGGCACCTCGCCACCCATTTCGTCGGACTTGCCAGAAGCTACGCGAGCCGCCTCACCAGGAGCATCTGTGAACACATCGAGCTCCACAAGGCCGATCAAAAAACCGCACGAGGCCGGGCACGCAATGAAAAACACTGTGCGCAAGTTGGACAACATTGACCAGATGTATTCGCATTACACACCCAGGTTCTGGCAATTCTGGAAGCCACCAGCTGGAGGTTATGAAAACCCTGTGCCGCAAGGGGAAGATCCTACCAGTCGTGCCGAGGAGTCTGCTCGACAGCCGTTCAAAGTTTCTTCGAAAGAGCGGCCAGTCGAATACGAGCCCGCCTTTGACTGCGACTTCAACTTCGACGACGAGGCAAATGCTGAATGGGCGAAATATATCGACAGATCAGGCCGGCCCACGCACCATCTCCCGCTCTTTGGTGTGAGATGGCTTTTCGGACTCCCTTGGGTCACCAGAAAGGTCGACACTATCTACTGGTGCCGCCGAGAGCTGGCCCGCCTGAACCTGGAGATCGAGCACGATCAAAAACACCCTGAACGATTTCCGTTGATGACGTCCGCCTTCGTTCAATTTAACCACCAAATTGCTGCCCACATGGCCTGCCAGAGCGTTGTGCATCATCTGCCGAGTCAAATGGGCCCACGGACGATTGAGATATCTCCTCGTGATGTTCTGTGGGGGAACATGGCCATCAACTGGTGGCAAGAATTGCTCCGAGCCTCGGCGGTAGCTACCCTTCTTGTCTTTATGATCGCCTTGTGGGGCATTCCTGTGGCTTGGACAGCGGCTCTGGGTCAATCACAGTCCATTCTCAGCGCTTTTCACGTCGACAAAAACACCCCGGCTGCCGAACTCATCAAGTCGCTTTCCGGTGTTGTGCCAGCCATCATCCTGGGGCTCTTGCTTGTCATCGTACCCTGCATTCTCAACGTCTTCGCAAGCTTTTCCGGCGCCAAAACTGGGGCGGAGAAGGCCGAGTTTGTGCAGAAATACTACTTCATGTTCCTTTTCGTGCAGGTCTTCCTGGTCATCTCGATAGCGTCGTTTTTTTCGAAGTCCATCCAGACCTTCATCGACAACTTTGCCAACTTGAAGAGCGTCAGCGACGTGCTCAATCTCCTTGCCAGAGACTTGCCATCCGCTGCCGTCTACTTCTTTTCTTACCTGATACTTCAGGCTCTCGCCGTCAGCTCCGGTACACTGGCTCAAATTGGACCCTTACTGATTTGGTTCATCTGGGCACCTATGGTCGACAGTACGGCGAGAAGCAAGTGGTTGCGCAACACGTCGCTCATGCGCGTTGATTGGGGGTCCCTCTTCCCAATTTACACCAACTTTGCCTGCATCGGCATCATATACTGCATCGTCGCGCCGCTCATCTCCATCTTCATGGTCATCGTGTTCAGCCTGCTGTGGATCGCTCAGCGTTATGCTATGCTATACGTCAACCGGTCCGGAGCTGGCACGGGCGGGGTCTTGTACCCTCGAGCCATCAATCAAACGTTCACCGGTCTCTACGTCATGGAGCTCTGCTTGGCTGGACTGTTTTTTCTAGTTCAAGATGAAAACCGGATTCGAACCTGTACGCCTCATGGTGCTATCATGATTGGTACCGTATTCCTGACTGCATTCTTTCAAATCAAGCTGCACAGCGCCTTTTCCCCTCTGACGAGGTATCTTCCCATCACGTTCGAAGACGAGGCGGTTTTGCGTGACGAAGCCTTTCAGCGCGCTCAGGACGCTCGATTTGATCTCATTCCTGAGGGAGAAGGTGAGGAGGAAGCAGCAGAAGACGAGCAAGACGATCTGATTGACGCAAACAATCGAGAGAACCCGGGACAGAACCCGAATCACGAGCACGGGCAAAACATTGAAATGCACGACCTGGACTCGGGCCGCAGCAGACCCCGCCAGCTGCTGAAGCCGGTCAGGCAAGTTGGGGAGTTCGCCAAAGCTGGCGGGAAGCAGGTCGGCTCATGGGCAAAGGGCGGCGGTCAGCAAGTTCGCAAGCTCAAGCAAATGAGCAACCAAAACCGCGCAGCACGGTACCGGCGGAGAAAACACCAGAAGGATCTGGAAATGCAGCGTGCCATTGGCGAGGCGCTTTTTGGCGGCATCCACGACGAGATTGAAGATTTGACGCCCGACGAGAGGGACGCGTTGACGCAGCACGCGTTTCTGCATGATGCCCTGCGGGCTCGGCGGCCCGCTGTCTGGATCCCGCGCGACGATCTGGGCGTCAGCGAAGACGAGATCCGCCACACGCGTGCCTTTAGCGAGTACATCTGGATCAGTAACGAGGGGGCTGCCCTGAACGCCAAGAACTGCGTCGTCTACGCCACGAATCCGCCCGATTTTTCCGAGCTCGACCTTATTGACTTGTGAGAGGCGCGTCTCTATTTACTTTTCTCATATACCCATCTTGGTTACTGTATAGCGTGTGATCAGTCTTTTCTCTGCCCTTGGGAGACGCGTCTTGGGCATGATGACCCGGATTGGAAAGGGGGCCCACACGAATGAATAGAAGCGTACACGGATATGTTTGTCGGTCGAACATGGACTGCGGGTTGGTCATGCCAATATCTTTTCTGAGGCTGAGGCTCGGGGGCAAAGCTTTGACGACTATCTACCTAGAATGTTTCTGGTATACCTGTCATGATAATACATATCAAGATATAAATATTGCTACTAGATTGGAGTACTGGCCCACAGCCGACACCAGTGAATGCTCACTCATCTTGTATAGAAATTCTCCATTCCATGTCCGCTGGCTAAAAGAAATAAAATACTCAAAACGCCGTCCAGTATCTAGTCAGTCTTGTCTCGTCCCATCTATGATATAATACAAGTTTGAAAAGAATTATGATCTGGTGTCTGTTTGTTTCTCATGAAGACGAAGTCGCTGCTGCTGCTGCTGCTGCTCTTCGGTCTTTTTCGCCTTGTGCCTTGGTCTCCTCCATCTCTTTCCGCAGAAGCTCGTTGAAGTAGTCAGCGTTGTCGAGGTACAGGTGGTGTCCGGCCTTGGGGACAATGACAACCTTGACGCTGCCGCGCTCGTTGCGCCTCTCCTCGTCGGTGGCGTGCCGGAGCACCTGGGCCTGGGTGTCTTTGAGTTTCTGCTCGGCGGCCAGACCGCCGGCCACGTCCATCCAGTCGTTTTCGCCGTACATGAAGACGATGGGTATGCCGGTCTCCTTGCTGGTGGGGGTTGAATGGTCGGAGGAGGAGACGAGGGGAGGAGAGGAAGACGGAGAAGAAACGGGGACGGGGAGAGGTTGACGACCGACTTGGTGGATGCGGTTGATGACGGGGCGCCGGGCGTAGGCGCCGGGAGCGAGGATGTAGGCCAGCGCGTACTCGCCGCTGCCCTTTTGCTTGAAGATGGAAAAGGAGTAGTCGTGCAGGGCGCGGGCCTCTTCGGGCGGGAGGTGGTTGAAGCGGCGGGAGCTCCAGCCCGACACGAACCGGGGCCCAAAGGGGCCGGCCATGCGGACGATGCTAAAGGGCGAGATGTTGGCGTCCCACAGCCAGACGAGCCAGCTGGGCAGCGGCCGCTTGGGCGCGCCGTTGGCATTCTTGGAAGAAGCGTCGCTGCTGCTGCTGTTGTTGTTGAGGTCTTTTGTGGCCTTGGCAGCACCGCTGTCTGTGACGACCTGCTGCTGGTCCTGGATGAACTCGTTCTGCACCGTCGACTCGCCCGGTTCGGGGAGCGAGGCGCTCACGGCGTAGGGGTCCTCGGGGATGCCCACGGGCGACGCGAGAATCAGCTTCTTGAGGTGGCCCGGGTACTTGATGGCGTACGAGACGGCCAGGTAGCCGCCGAGGGAGTGGCCCAGCAGGGTGAAGCGCTCAATCTTGCGGGCCTGGCGCCACTCCTCGAGCGCATCGATGAACCAGTCCTCCGCCTCCCGGACCTTGTCCTCCTTTTCGCGCGCGTGGATCTTGAAGGGCGGCCGCGACGAGTTGCCCATCCCGAGCATGTCGAGCGCGTACAGCTTCAGGCCGGGGATGCGCGTGATGGGCTCCAGGTTCTTGAAGAAGAAGCCCAGCCCGGCCCCGTAGCCGTGCACCATGACGAGCGTCTCCTGCACCTCTTCGTCCTGCCGCTCGACGCAGATCTCGTGCAGGGCGCGGTTCTTGCCGGAGAGCTGGACCTGCGAGCTGCGCCACGTACGGATACCAAAGGGGTCTTTTGTGATGGCTGTGCTCGGCGGTGATGATGGTGACGTCTTCGGCGGCGGCGGCGGCGACGAAAGAGAAGACGGCGCAGTCACCGTCAGACTGTCAACGGCTTCCCTGATGTGAGGAATCATGGAGAGGACATTACGCTCGGCTGCCAGGGGCGTGACGCTGGTCCACTGACGGGCAGAGACAGAACTGGTCAGAAACAAGAAAAAAACAGCGACAACGAGCTCGAGAATCGGGGTTTTTTTTTTAAAAAAAAAAAAAAAGAAAAAAAAAAAAAAACTCACCCATTGGTAGGCGGCGTCCTTGTAGCCCAGCGGGAAATATGTCATGGGCCCCTGCTGCACGGGTTTTTGCTGCTTCAGAGTCTCCCCGGAGGGCGGCGCGTCGGCGCTGGAGGAGGACATGGTGTAAGTCGACGACGACGCTGCACTGAATGCGGCACGGATTCCGGGGATTGCGGCGGCGTTCCAGACTGGACGCGACCGGCGCACGAGGACGGTTGTGATGTGGTATTCAAGCATTCACTGGGTGACGGTTGTTGTCGCCGGCTGTCGTGCGCGCCTTGGAGCGGACTGGCTGGCACTTTTATTCGACGCGTATGTGCCTGAAGATCAATGACGATGTCCGCACGCGCTCCGCCTCTTTCGTACCTGGCTCGCGGACTTAACGCTCAGCGGCAGTGCACAGACTCGGAGATTGGGGCCGTCCGCAGGCCGATTGGTGGCGTGCGCGCACCTCGGCCAGCAGAAAATGCCGGCGGCCTTTTCAGGGCCTGCAGTGCAGAAGCAGGCAGAGAAGGGGGAGGCGGGGGGGGACCGTCGTCGGCAGGCCCATCGATAACAGAGCAGGAGCGAGGTGCTGAGAAAGGGGACAACTTACGGCAGGAGCACCCATGACGGCCAGACGCGAATGTAGGAGTCAGTTCCTGGACGAGCTTCTTGTTTCTTGTTTTTTTCCTTTCAGAATTGTAGCTGGCAGTCTTAGACCAATGGGCTGTCCAGCCGAGGGAGGACAGTCAGACATTTCGGATCCAGGGTCGTGGGGACAGTGCGCGCGCCCAAGATCGCCCGCAGCATCGAGCGCGATGCTGGCCGTCTTGGCTCGGAAGGAGCAAGGAAAGGTATCCGCTTCAGCCTTCCTCCTCCTCGTCTTCAACCGATTTCTTCTCCCCTTCTTGTCGCCTATAATTCGGAAATCCGTGTCTTCAAGATGCGCATGAGTCGGAGCTGCTGAACCTGGACCGCCCCGTCTCAACACTGTCTCCAGTAGCAATTGTCGCAACGGCCTCTGCGCGAAAAAAAACCGCTTCATCTCCACCATCCTACATCCGGCGGTCGCGTCTTCGTCTGCTCCTCACTGGGACTGCATGGACACATCGAACTCGCGATTCGGCTGCGCTGCAAGCCTGCCCTTCCCACCATCATGACCAAAGACATCGACTCAATCGTCAAGGGTGCTCCCGCGACTCCCGAAGCACTGGCGAGCAATGCTGGACCTTCGCCCATCATCCCCGCCTCTGGCAAGCAGGGCGATCCTCTCAACCACACGCCGAGCTCACCGGCCATGGTTTATCTCAACCTGCTCATCCTCGAAGCCTCTCTCCGGGCACAATTTCTTGAGCTCCGCGCCCGAAAACGCCACCATACCTTCTTCCTGACGCTGCTGACGTTGTGGGTCGCATTTTTCGGCTACAAGCTGTACTTTGCGCCGCGCGAGGATGGCCGAGGCGTCGGAGGCTCCATTTACTGGGCCTTGGAAGGCGCTCAGAAGGTCTGCTTTATGGGAGGCATCATCACGGCCGTTTTGGTCTGGGCGACCGGCATCTGGGAACGCGGCGTCCGCTGGCCGCGTCGGTGGTTCGCCGTATCGAACCGAGGCCTGCGCGGCTTCAACTGCAAGCTCGTCGTCATACGGCAGCCGTGGTGGGCTGAGGCGCTCTCGACCATTGCCTTCTTTCTGACCTATGGCCTGTTTTCCCACACTGCGAGTTCCTCGTACCGTCATGTCGAGCCTCACCTTCTGCGTGAGGCCGAGAAGGAGCTCCAGAGGTCCGGCGATGGGCTGCCCACGCTTGTGCTGCCTCACGACGACGAAGAAAGAGGCGCTTGGCGCGAAGAAGATCTCGCACCCGGCGGGGACTACGTCAAGCTTCTGCTTCTGCCGAAGCCCTTTTCCCCCACATTCCGTGAAAATTGGGAGCTTTATCGAACAGAGTACTGGGAACGGGAGAATGAACGTCGTGCAACTCTGCGGCACAA
The DNA here is from genome assembly GCA_030780645.1 of Aschersonia sp. MBC 508. Lineage (NCBI taxonomy): Eukaryota > Fungi > Ascomycota > Sordariomycetes > Hypocreales > Clavicipitaceae > Aschersonia > Aschersonia sp. MBC 508. Next base: position 23,799 of record JAPFUF010000409.1, on the reverse strand, counting down.
AGTCAAAGAGCACGATCGGAAGATGGCGAAAGAGACATACGGCTGGCTCTGGTGGCTGCCTTGGAGGCAGATTCCTCAGCGCAAGCCACACCCGCACAAGGCTCTGCATCGCCATACTGCTAGCGAAAAGACACGCAGACACCGCAGCGACAGTGTGCGCCGTCCGTCTGTCAGCTCGTCGAGGAGTCAGACACCAGTCTTGGATGTCGATGATGGGCAGGGCCGGAGGCGCCCGAGTTCGACCTCGGACAAGCGGCGCAAGAAGCAGACCTCCGGGTCAATCTCCAAGGGGAAGCGTCTCGGCGGTGACTCGCGCTCCGTCACGCCCGAGACTCCGTCGCCGTTGACCAAGGAGACACCCGGATCGGATGATACAGGAGCATCTGACGGCACGGGGAGGGTTTTACGAAGTGCTGGGCGCAAGTCTTTGCGGAGCACGCCTATGCCAGAGGCGGCTGGTTGACGAGCGTATTGGCTGCATGTACATAGGATTATCCATGATTGTGACGCCACCTTGACATCTGCGAGAATAATGTTGGGTGTGCAGCGGAAGCGAGGCAGATTGTTCAGCGCATGGCTGCCATTACTTTACTTGACCTTGTTACGACCTTATCCAAGCCATGCGTGCATGGCACGAATTCCACGAAGAAACCCCATAGAAGTTTTTGAAATTGCTCCCGCACCGTTCGCTGCATTGTAGACTCGTGCGAACTGTCGACCAGCATTGCCCAGAAGAAGGAATGCAAGCCGATCCGCCAATTCCACGACGAAAAGAGACGAGAAGGTGAACGGCGGTTTCTTTTTCTTTTTTCTTTTTCTTTCCTCAACGATTCCAGCCGGCAGCAATTTTGCCAGGCCATGGTCAAAGATGTGAAGCTGGCCCGTCTGCAAACTTTGATAAATGGGGGCTGTGCGACGCGGCGCAACCATTTGCGGCCGCAGACACGCAAAAGACACGACGTGGCGCTGCATGCTTATTGTCATCGCGTTCCACCCGTGGACGAGCGGCACCGTACACACTCGAAATCGTGTCCAAGGGAGACGCTCAATGTGCATGCTGGATATCGACATCCCGCATCTTGCCTGGGATGTGACGCTAGATTGCACTGCCAAGCCCTCGGCATTGCAGGTGTTGCCAGTTCACGATCCGCCGAGCATCGGCTTTTAAGCTTTTCGACGCCTTTCTCTGCTGCTTTCGGCTTCAGACACGGCATTTGGGATAGAGTTACTGTAGTAGTGGCGGTCGTGTGAGTAAACAAACCCTTGTTTTCAGGAAAGACTTCGCCGCGACTGAAACGGAAGGGAAAAGGACCAGGGGGGTGCTCAGAAGGTATAAGTGAGAGACGGTAGTGAAGCCCAAAGCAGCTCGCGAGGGTCCCGTTCTTTCTCTATTTCTTCCGTCTTATCGTGAATATTGTTTTCGTGTCTTTTGTGCTTTTGGGGCTCCGAGTCCTCCTCGTGTCTAGGTGCAAGTTCAGCTTGCGATGCCAAAGCTGATGACCAAGACGGCGGTAGCAATACTTGGCCAACTACTCCTCCTTCCACTTGGTCATCGCCATCATGTCGACGCCCTCAAAGCCGACGTGCCTATCGGATTCTCCTCGTGCCTCTTCTACGACGAGTTCAACAGCGCCTCAGGCACAGTCAACCAGTCCAAGTGGCAATTCGACCTGGGCCACGGGTATCCAAATGGCGGCCCTGCCAACTGGGGCACGGGCGAGATCCAATCCTACACGAACTCGGTAGCCAACGTGCGCGTCACACCCGGCGGCGCCCTGCAAATCGTTCCCCGACGCAGCATCAGCGGCAGCCCCGGCGGCATCAACACCTGGACGTCTGGCCGCGTCGTCACGCAGCCGGCCCACGACTTCAGGTGCCTGCCCGGCCAGGTGCTCCGCGTGGAAGCCCGAGTCAAGCTTGGCGCGAACCCGCCCGCGCGGCAGCTGGGCATCTGGCCCGCCTTCTGGATCCTCGGGTCGACCTACCGCGGACGGTACAGCACGTGGCCGGCGGTGGGGGAGGTTGATGTGCTGGAGACGGCAAACGGGCTCGACTGGCTAGCGCACACGGTGCACTGCGGCGTCACGCCTGGCGGGGTGTGCCACGAAAACGGGGGCATTGGTGCTGTGAGCAGCGGTGTGTCGCGTGGAGAGTGGCACACGGTCGCGTGGGAGGTTGATCGGCGGCGACGGGACCGGGGGAGAGGCAGGGGCAGCGGCCTGGAGAGGATGGTCTGGTCCATCGACGGCGTCGAGAGGTGGGCAATGACGGAAGGAGAGCAGATCAAGAGCCCGGACGCGTGGCTCGCGCTGGTCGAGAACCCCAAGATGGTGCTGCTGAACGTGGCCGTGGGGGGAGCCTTTCCCAACCAAGCCGCCGGCGGCATCGCTACACCCACGAATGCCACGCTGGATGGCGAAGGATCAGGTATGGAGGTCGATTACGTGGCCGTGTGGGTGACTTGAACAAGAACAATTCGATGCCTGACTGGTCTAGGAGAAGAGAGAGACGTCGACGATTAATTGTTGTGCCATCGTGGGTCGCGGCTTCTACTTTGTTCCGCACCTTCCTGATTTTATCGGGGAGAGCGCACACATTGGGAGCTCGCAGTCTTGCTTGGCCTTGGCATTCCGGGCAAAGTTTTCTTTTTTTAAACCACTGGGCGATCTCCGTGTTGACCGTCGAAGGCTATTTTCATCTCTGCCTTTATTCATACCATCCTCAATGCGGGCATATTGTGTAGAACTCGTTGATTTCAGATACAGAGTACAGAGTAATCCATCATAATGCAAAATCGATAATATATTACTTTCTCATGAGTGGGAAAGACCGGGGTAACGAGATGGAATTCACGCCTCTCCCCCTCCCCGCTTTGACTCACGTCTGCGGTCCGGAAAAAAAAACCAGTCATACTCGAGCACTTACACAGCCGTGACTCAACCCACCGCGAACCAATGACAGATATCCCGCCGCTCGATTAGGCAGTCGCATTCTCAGCCATGACTTTAGTGTAGGTTACCTGGTGACATTAAGCTCTGCTGGTTCCCGCCCCCTTTGTTAGCCCTACGATTCCTTGAGGCAGAAATAAGACGGAATTCGCAGTCCCTCTCGCGAGTCATTCAAGGAGAATTCTTCTCCTTTTGCAGCGTCGTGTCGTTATTTTCGTTCGGTCCTCAAATGAAAGTACCAACCCAGCCGGGCATTCCCCTGCTGCGATCCGCCGTCCACCCCATCTCCCTCCGCCCCATCTCACCCCACGATGCCGGCCCGCACGCTGCTCTGCTCTCCATCCCGCTCGCCCGCTCACAGGAGCTCATTCCTCAGCAATGCGAGTCCGCCCGTGTGCCAACTGTGCTGAGTCCCGACGGGCGCAGTGTCCTCAGCGGGCCATCACGCATCAACATGGTGGTCGTGCTGCACCATCCCGCAGGCAACGTTGCGACGCAGAGCCAAGGCCAGAATGCAGTGGGAGAATTTGAGGAGGGGCAGGAGGAAACAGTCATTGGCCTTGGCGGCTTCGGTGCCATCAAGGCTCTCGAAAGGTCTGGGGGGCGACAGATGCGTGCGGGTGCTGCTGGCTAAGACGTATCGCCGCAAGGGGTACGCTGTCGAAGCGATTCGCCTGGCGGTTGATTGGGCGTTCCTGCCGGTGGCAGAAGGCGGCCTGCAGCTGGACCTGGTGACCTTGACAACGCTGGCTGATAACAAGCCCATGGTGAGGCTGGCAGAGGAGAAGCTGGGCTTCAAGGGAAAGGGGGCTTGGAGGCAGGCCGAGTTCGGGGATGCCTGTGGTGAATTGTACTACGAAGCGACGCCCAGTGAATGGAAAGTGGCACAGGCAGAACAAGAGAAGCCGATGAAAGACCGGCGCTTAGAAATGAGACAGCAAATTGAGGAAGACAAGCGTCCTCGTTGAATTGGTAGCTGCAGATCCAAAATGAGGTTAACAACGCATACTGTTTTGGCCCAAAGAACGTGCATGGCTCAGGTACATGCCCAGGTATCATATCTTGAAAAGAAAAAGAAGAACAGCATAAATCCCTTGCGTGAGAAAGAGAGAGAAAGAGAACAAGGTAGAACGCCCGCCAAATAAAATAATTCATCCATGAAAACAGTCCGGTCATTGATGCTTCTTCTTCTCCCATATCAAGACAATGATGGAGTCGAGCTCTTCGTCTGCCACTACTTCAGATGCTTCCGTCTCCCCCTTGGACTCAGGCAGCTTCGGCTTTTTGACACCGGGCTTCAGGTAGGCCTGCCAGACGGCGCCGTTACCTGCCCTGGCCGAGTCTAGCAGACGCCAAACATCGCGTCGTCCTTGCCAGTCCAGTGGCTTCTTGGCGATTTTCGCCTCGTTGATGACGAGTTGCCCGGATACAGGCGTTCTGGAAGTGGCACCAAATGATTCCTGCTCACCTTGCTGCCCGACCTGTGCTGGATCGGGATGGTGATGGTGATGGTGCTGATGCGTGAGGCCGTCGGGGTGGTGGCTGATCGAGACACCGTTTATCACGACCCAATTATCGTGGAACAAATAGTGATGCATGAAACAAGCTTCGCCACATATGTCAGTCACGAGATGGGCCATGCCGACGTCGATGTGGTAACGATCCTGATAGTCGTGGAGGAGGAGAGGCCGCATCCCATTTTCGTGGCTCTCAAGGTGAGGTTTGTAGTGTGCGTCGAATGGTGAATAAAAGGCAGGAACAACGTGCATGTCCATGCCGGCTTCCTTCTTCACGCACTGCTTAAGAAGCTTATCCCACGTTTGCGCCCGGTAAGGCTGTCCAGCCTGTTCCACGTCTAGGCACGGCAGCTTTGGGATGATGGACACCGCTCGCTTCGTCAACATGATTGCGCCACCTCCAAACGTTGTGACCGACTTTCCGTCCTGCTGCCAGTCCAATCGCTCGCTTGGGATACCGACGTACAGCTGCTCACGAATGTCGTACGAGGCCAATCTCTCTCGAAGGTACGGCAGACTGGGGAAAAAAATGGTATCCTCGACCACCCCAAACCAGAGCTTCGGTTGGCCGCTGGCCGCTAGCGTCGCGCCATACGTCTTCAAGATCCGGATCAGCTCGTAGTAGCGTCGAGCTTTCGACGTTCGCTCCGCCGTCGATGTCACGTACGCATCGATGCCAGCCTCATGTAGCCTTCTGTCGATATCGTCCAGTTGGCCGGTAGAAGCATTGTCCAGCATCAGGACTAAGCTCGCGCCGTTACTGCTCCCGTCATCCTTGGTCAGCCACCGTTTCCACGCCCGCAGGATGGCCCAGTCTTTATCAGCGATCCTGCCATGAGACGTTGAAATGCCAAACAGAAAGTCTGAGCCGTTCAGCTTGCCTTCCGCTTGGCTTGTGTGAATGGGAAGCTCCATGCGTTTGGTCGCACGCAGGTCGGAAGCCCTCGGGTTGCTCAAGTCGATTGTCTTGGGTGTGTCCCAGTGAGGTTGAAAGTTTGCGTGGATGTCGGTAATCGGCTCGACGTCCAACGCCTGCTCGGCGGATTGCACTCTCCAAGCTTGCCATTTTGTGAAATTGGTCAATCCGTAGGTGTCGATCAATCTCTCCAGGTACTCTTCCTCGGGCAGCAGAAGCCCAACTGGCGTCGAGTCCTCAACATCGGTTGTAAACGCAGGAAAGTTTTGCTGATAGAGCTTCGTCGCGTTGTAGAGAACCACGACAACCAGAGCTGTGAACAAGAGGTGGCTCAGCTTTACTTGCAGAGCCGACAGGCCTCTGCATAGAAACATGGCTCCAGTCCTGATGTAATGTTGGTGCTGTGGGAGCAATGAAGGAAGGGGAAGGGTTGAAGAGGTTCAGCTCCAGCAAGAAGAAGCTAACATGGTCAGCGTGTACACATTGACCAACAAGGACGAAGACGACGACGGCAGGTCAATGCGCGTCGAAGCGAGCTTTTTGGCTCTGTCGAGGTAATCAAATGACTCGGCGCTGTTTTTTTTTTTTTTTCTCCTTTTCTATTTTCCCCAGTTGACAGGAAACAATGAAGGTAGTAGGCGGCACGCAGGACGGAGGGCGCGCGCCGGGGCCCAAACTTCTTCTTTTCGGGACCAGCCATGTCCAACAGCGAGGAGCTGAGTCATCTCGGGGCAATCCAGCGAGGAACACGCCTCCAACTATTCGCGATGTGCAGCTCATCACACAGAACTCTTGGTCCAGCTGCAAACCCAGCGATCGTCCCGTAGAACCAAACGCGACTACACTCGGCCACGCAGTTGAAACTGACCAGGGGGCGAACGGATGGAGAGGCCACCGGGGGGGAGTGGATCCTCGACTGCTTTGTGGCTGCGGCCCCTGGCATGGGTGTGAGAAGATCATGAATTTGCAGCCGTTCGGGACACGAGGCCACCCTCCCTCCCCCCTTCCCGCTGATGCCGCTGTTAATTAATTTTCACACAGACTGTGTCGCAGATTTGCCGAACGTGTCGCCATCCCACACCATCATCCATCGGGCGACGTTCGAACGCAAACGACATGCCTGTTTTGACCCTCGTCGTCATGCATCTGTTTCTTGACGACCTCAAGTGCGTGGAGAATCAACTCTGGGCTGTTGCGGACTGAGTAGGCCAAGCTTTCCCAGTCGGTGAATCAGCAGAGAGTGACACCAGCGATGGGAGTGGTGACACGGGTACGCATTATGCACCTCGAGATTGCCTCCGTCGTCCCACGGAACTAGCGCTTGTGCTGAAGTTCGGAGGCGAACGCCGCAAAGGATCAGCATCGGGGACCTGGGTGCGTACTTTATCTCTTCTCTGCTCCACGCAAGGACAGTGTGGCAGCACTTGAGTGGCCTAGGCACCCGATCAGGCCAGGAAACGGCGCAAGAGCGCTTCCAACCCGACATGCAAGCGAGGGACCGTCAAATCTTGGCCCGCCCACCTGGCCATCGTCTTTCACCTAGCAATAGTGCGGTGTCTCGGGAAAACGCGTAAGAGTCTGCGCCATACAATGAAAGCCACTTTTTCATACTTCGCACCGAATACGGAGTGGTGCACTCTGGATCCAATCTCGGTGGCTGGCTGGAAGCGCTCACTGAGAAAGATCCAAGCGCTATCTCAAATGTACACGCGAATCACGCCAGCTGCCTTTGTCCTCGTGTTAGCTTCAAAAAGTATTTGCGTCACAGAGTGAATACGGCGCCAGGTGGGACATGGGCATCGGCGTAGCGAAAAATATTGGGCACCCTTTATCTTGGAGCCAACACTAGTCTGCTGTAGTGCAAGGATCAGCCCTTGACAGCGATTTCCCGTGAGCGCAGTGCACGTCAGCAATTGCTTAGAGAGAGCTGCACAGTATTTGTGGGCACAATGGCTGATTCCGGAACTCCTGTCGAACACGTTTCGCTTTGTGACCTAGTTCGGCAAAGCTCGCACGCTGTGTTCCCTACCACGAATTGCAAGCTCGTCATTCTGCCATTCTACCGAAGGAAAAGAAACAATTGTCTAGCATACTCTGCTATGTCCATGCAAAAGAAAAAAGAAAGAAAAAACCGACGACGCACCAAAATGGTCGGCAGATATTCACAAACAGTAGTATCAAAGCAACTGCAGGAATGAAGTGTGCCCAGCCATTAATGCGTTGTATGTATGTACTGTACTCCGTAGGTGACGGCGATAAGCGTGCATGCTGAGTCTAACTTGTCTTGGAGGCACCTGCTTTAGGTTCACCAGCTTTTGCTGGAACTTCGGCTACTGGTGGCATTCGGCCCACAGAGGGCAGCATCTGCTTGGAAGCAGCATAGTTGGCCGGCAGATTGATCGCGACGGTCGATTTGGCATGACGAAACCGATCAAAGCATTCAGCCAACACCTGTTCCGCGGGCAGACCGACCGGCACTGTTCGGCTGTCGAGGATCTCCCTGATGCGATCTTCAATGTCTTCAAATTCAACCTTATCGCTCCAATATCGATCTGGTAGTCCACTGTTGTGCATAAATGCGATGCAGCCGGCGACGACAGTGTTGGTAGCACCGAGAAATGTGATGGATTTTCCGTCTTGCAACGACATGGCACCCAGTGCCGTCAAGGCAGCGCCAAGGAGAAGTTGCGATACCAGCAACGTCAACCTGAGAATGCTAGTCAGGTGGAAGAGAAAGTAGAACCGATATCTATGGCTGACGACTTCGCGATAAAGACCTTGAGGCATGCCGATCGGTGGCCAAAGCCAGTGAGTGGGATGGCACGGTTTGTCGCTCTCGCCATCCCTGACGCCACCGAGCCCATGTGCGATAGTTGACCATTCGGCCGCAGACAGAAAGCGATGCTTTTCAGTATTCCAGTGGTCGCGAGGCCACTCAGGACCTGGCGTCTCGTTTGGTGCTTTGTCTTTGGCCGAGGTCCCGGCGCTCCCCTCACTCAATGCAGCCATGGCAATTGGCGGCAGTCTTGGCGCATCCGTTTTAGTACTGTTGTCATTCATCTCCCGAGCATTGTTGGTCCTTCGACAGTTTTCTCGAGTCGCAGAAGCAGAGGTATGTAGGAACGTTAGGGAGACAGAGGTGAGGTTGGAGTGTTAGGATAGCGAGGTGATGATGTTGGTGAGCTGATCGGGAACGGCTTTACAATGCTCGACCAACAGTTCCAAAGCACTTATGGCCTCCGAGGCAGGTGTTAGTCGCGGTCGTCCAGCTCCTTCCGTCCTGTGGAACGGCTAGATGTGCTGCAATCCGTAGAGTCACCGACCAGCCAACTGGCTGGACGAGAAGTCAGATGCAATCGCACCGTCAGACTTGCTTTCCACAGAAGGTAGCCTGGCCAGAGATCATACATTTTTCGATCCACTACGGAGGTGACGAACGTTTTCACGAAGAATGACTGAGAGCCCTCCACAGCCCGAATCAAAGCCAGTCGAGTCCATTCTACGGGAGCCTCCAGATTTATTGACACCGATCTCATTGAATCTCCCTTTTGGCTCCCGTTGATAAGGGACAATGGCGTATTCATGAAGTTGCTTGGAGGTTTCTTCCAATACTACAGAGCCACGCGGCGGTTGCGATTCGTGAGCAGCACAGCCTGGGCTCGTCGGTCGTTGGATTCAGCTAGCAGCATAAATGCCCGTATCTGTTCGTCTCAGAATGACCAGACCAATGATAGATGTATGTTGCGCAGGCGCGGAGTCGAGGAAGCAAAGGATTCTTCCGACTCGATTCTATAGCACGAAATCCTGCATAAGCGCCGCAAAAGTTCATCGTCCAAACTCCGCGACAATCGAACATTGATGTGCCTGCCGGGATACAGTAAACATCATCTGCGCACCTAACACGCACATTGAACAGATGACCGCACACGCTTGCCCTGCGGATCACTGAGCGACGTGCTAAACACATCACAACAGCGGTCTCTCTTATCTCCCGCCTAATGCGCGCTCTGTCCAGCAACAGCGATCCATCAAGTTATTGCCGCGTAAGCAAGTTTACTACTTCTGCACGGGAAGTGTAGGGTAGCATAGCTTGTTCCTTCGAGAAAAGTCATTAATTAAAATAAGTACAAAGTTTAGTATATAATGCTGTGTCAGATAATTAATCAGAGATTATTCATAGGATTGAATCTTATTTCATTTCTCGGAAGGCAAGTGAGTTATCTTGTTTTGTGAATAGATGCTTCCCGCACTCCAAAACCCCCAGGCAAGGAACTCGGGCCGTAGACCGGGTCACATGAAAAATTGAAGGGTTAACCATGGCCCACGGGGCCCGCCATGGGGCCGTGATATAGCGAGGGATGAAAGCGGGGAGCGATTGCAAAGAAGGACTTTCTCTTCTTTTGTTTACAGATGTTGTAATTACTTACATGCAGCCGTATCCAAAGCCAGCCCTTACATGCCAATGGATTACATAAATTTAATAATAATGAAGGCAATTAGCGATTAGCCTATGATCCAATGATCCAGATAATAATATCACGTGCCTAGTGTGGCTCCTAGCACGTGATTTTGTGCCGTGCGCGTGTGTATTCTGCCAATGAGCGATCGTTGTCCTGCATCCTCCGACTTGGCCTGTGGCGTGTCCTGTTGGCTGGTGACAAAAAGGTATAGATAGAATGGAAAGGCCGTCTAGGAGAGGTACCTAAATAGGGAAGCATTTGCGGCTGACTCACAAGCTCAGCCACTTGACAATGACACTATAAAGCCCCGTCTGCTGCCCTCACGACTGCTAGCTTTTTTAGTCCCTCCTATCATCCCTCTATTGACTTCCCAAGCACCTACCATTCGGTACTTTCGAGCTTGATCTTACCCCTCTCTCGCCGCAGCATCTTGACGCATAATCAACATAATACCGCAACCATGGTGAGCGAGATATCATCGAGCGTTATTTGTCCGTACAACACATCACTAATCGGAAACTCCGAACACGATAGGCTTCCCGAGAAGTTTTGTCCTCCCGCACGGAGACTGTACGAAGAGAACTCTTTCCCGTTTCCCCTCCCCCAATTGACCGCAACCGCTAATGTTGGACTGCCTTACCCCGCTTCAGCTCAACAAATACCTCAAGCTCGATCAGAAAGGCTTCATCATGGCTGAGTATGTCTGGGTAGATGCCACCGGCGGCACCCGATCCAAGTCGAGAGTGAGTGATTTTTGTCACCGTCCCGTGCCTTCAGTTACGGGTAAAGACCCGCTCTGTGCCCGACCGGATCCATCGATCCCCGCCGGTTGTGGTGTCATCGTGGTGCGGCGTACGAGAGCAACGCAGTGGCAGTGCGACGCGGCAATGTGCAGCGACGTGATGTGACGTTCCACAGTATTATTACTGCGTCGCAGCTGTTCCATGATACAAGCATGTACCTCAAAACAGCGGTGGAAGCTAATTTCCGACCTTGACAGACACTCGAGGGCGACAAAGAATACAAGCCCGAAGATCTCCCTGTCTGGAACTTTGACGGATCATCGACGGATCAGGCGCCTGGCGACAACTCTGATGTGTACTTGCGCCCTTGCGCTGTTTACCCCGACCCATTTCGTGGCAGCCCCAACATCATTGTTTTGTCCGAGTGCTGGAATGCCGATGGCACTCCCAACAAGTACAATTACCGCCATGAGTGCGCAAAGGTCATGGAGGCGAACGCCGAGCACGAACCTTGGTTCGGTCTCGAGCAAGAGTACACCTTACTCGATCACGATGACAGGCCGTTTGGCTGGCCCCGGGGCGGTTTCCCTGCTCCGTAAGTAAAAACATCATTGTGTGTCGTCACTAGCCTCGCTGACCGTTCTCAAGACAAGGTCCGTACTACTGCGGCGTTGGTAGTGGCAAGGTCGTCATGAGGGATATTGTGGAAGCCCACTACAAGGCATGTCTGTGTAAGTCAGCCAACCCGCACCGTCGCAATGCGCAGCTTGCCCGATTGGAAAGAATCAGGTGTTCCAACTAACTCGTAACTCACATAGATGCCGGCGTGAAAATCTCGGGAACCAATGCTGAAGTTCTATTTGGTCAATGGGAGTATCAGGTTGGGCCATGTGAGGGCATCAGCATGGGTGATCAGCTCTGGATCTCGAGATTCTTCCTCTCCCGCGTAGCCGAGGATTTCGGCGTCAAGGTTTCTTGGCACCCAAAGCCTATGGCCGGCGACTGGAACGGTGCGGGACTGCACTCAAACTTCTCAACTAAAGAGATGCGTGTCGAGGGTGGCATGAAGCACATCGAAGAGGCCATGAAGAAGCTTGAACCACACCATGTCGAGTGCATCAAGGAGTACGGCGAGGACAACGCGCTGCGCTTGACTGGGCGCCACGAAACCGGATCCATTGAGCACTTCACTTGGGGAGTCGCCAACCGCGGCACCTCGATCAGGATCCCACGTGAGACTGCCGCCAAAGGGTACGGCTACTTCGAGGACAGACGTCCCGCCTCGAATGCCGATCCCTACCGTATCACCAAAATTTTGATGACGTCTATTTTTGGCAAGTTGTAATTCACTTGCTCCCGACAAGATGCAATCGACCAAGCCAAAGGCTGTCTAGGTATAATTGATCTTTGCCGACATGCACCCCAAATAAAAGGTAGCATCACAAACATGACAAGCCCGCAGGCTGAGTCTTCCTTTGGTTCGGGAAATTCTCGTACTTCCGAATGGTCTGGCACAGCCGCTCTGCACCTTGTCGGGACCAACGGCTCGTGATACACATGAGGGCATTGGGGAACAAGGGGCTCAACCTTGCGCACAGCGCTGTTTACAACGTGAGCGACGATTGAGCCCCTTCAGGAAATGTGGGTGTATTCAGAACGGTGTGCTTGCTTCTTTCCGCCCGAGCGTGGTCTTGCGATGATTAGTCTGCGTTTCGTGTCTTTGGGTTCTGTTAGCTCGCCAGTGCAAGATTGCGGAGCGGACGATAAAGAGCGAATGCTGCGAGGTGCCCGGCAGCACTAAGGAAACCTCGCAAAGATATTTTCCCGTGATTCTGTGATTGGGCGTTCGACCCTGCGCAGAATAACGGGCAGGGAGTGAAACTTATGAGCGGCGTTTGAGTTCAACGGTGTCATGTAGCGGGATGAATGATAGGATGAGTTATCGAGGCCTTTTCCATATGAGCATTCGCCGTCCACATCAATGGCCCATAATTGCGCCTGAGCAGTTCATTTGCTCGACTATATACCTCGAGAGACAAACAAACAAATTGATCGATGCTGCGAGATCGCTCGGGTGCCTTTTTGCTTTCCCCTGGTAACAGCGAAAGCTAGCTTTCTTTGGTCACTGCACAGAATCGCCCCAAGTAAACCCGAACCATACGAGCGTTGAACCCTGCGAGCATTGATGGACCAACTTCACCGGACAAGATCTGTTCCTTCCTCCGCGCTTGCGTTCTCCCACTCACCGGCCTTCTCGTTTTTTTTTTCGATCAGGTGCACTTTCGCGCCGAGGATCCCACCACGAGGCTGGGTCCAGGATATGCCGAGTTGCGCGGCGGTAAAGTGCAACAAACAAGGCTGCGCCTAGATGCCTCTGACTCACGTCGCCACTCTTGCCCCCAATGGCAAAAAAAAAAAAGCGACAAAAAAAAGCGAGAACAAGTTTCTCGAAGAAACGGGCTTACCTGTGCCAGATTGGCGGCTATCGTGACCAGACTGGGCGCTTGTCGATATACCTACAGTGGAAGGAAATTTGTTGGCACGCATACTTCCGCGAGAACATCATGAATAGAGTGCTTGACGAAATAAATTGTCAATGACTGTAAAATTAGAAGGCCGCTTTAGCAAAGCCTAGCTTAGCCTTGTACTCGAAAGAAAAGAACAAAACCGTCTAGGGGGTTCTCATGCGAGAAAGCTTTCTTCTCGTAGACACGTTTAGTCACCCTTGATAATGGCCTTTTTTCTTTCATCCGTCGGCTAAGCAGAGGATCACTTGCTTGTTTAGTTGATGTCAAAATAATGCAGCATGAGTCAAGTCTTCAGTTGCAGCCTACGAATTTTCTAGACGCCAATTTCCCATCGTTTCTCTTAGCGCAAGTATAAAGATCTATCATCATAAAGTTCCAGCACTCCCACGGTCCAACCAGCAGTCTCGCTCCTTCTGCTTAAATTTTTCATCTTGTTTCACCACACTCTTTTACAGTCCACTCTCTGGACGTATATACTGCACGATGAAAGCTTCCTCTATCGTTCTCGTAGGTGTCTGCAGTGCCCTCGCCTCCGCGGCCTCGGTCAGATCTGCAAGCCGAAGTTTGCACAAGAGAGAAACGTATCTGTGCAACGCATTAGGCGTCCCGGACTGTCAGCCCGTGTTCAAGAAGTGCATCGACAAAATAAACGACAACATTGTGTTCAGAGGGCTGAACGCAAAGGAGGCATGGGAAACACTCAAGGATTGCGCCCAGGCGGGAGGCGTCTTGACGATCCCGGTGAGAGGGAAAACCCTAGACCCGGTGAGAACATGGAAACCAACATACAACTTTGGTTATTCCATTTTGAAGGGAACTTGCGGTAACATGGACTAATGCTTTGAAAAAGTCAAAAACGTATCAACTCCATTTCTCAGGTGTAAGTTGAACATAATTGCAACTGCCTCACCGTCGATCGCTCAATCGGCATCATTGCTAATCTGACGCTGCAAAACTAAAGGTCTTAAATTGTCCAGTCGGAGAAGATTCGGGAAAAGAGGTAAGCACGGCAAACCAGACCATTCATCTCAATCTTTCGGTTGTATATGGAAGAGACTGACCGTACAGAAGCTGCCGACTTACAGTGTTGAATGTCCCAAGGTCAGTTTCCGCGAGATTATGTGAAATACCATGTACATGATCTGACCTGAAAACTAGCGTGTATCTGCCGCTTAATGACGACATGTGTCTGCATGCGAATGTCCATAGAATAATGGGCTCGGCAAGTTGCCTGTTAGCATGAGAAGACGGGGCGGAAAAAGTGAGCGGCTGAATGGTAACGCTGAGAGGGACCTTCGGGAAGAGGGACATTTTTGTTGTCAAAACTCGGGTCGCGTAAAGTTTCATACCCAATTTGGGGGGTGAGAATGGCCTGAATAAGAAAGACTAGGTTGTTACGTTGCACGTGTAAGATCAAGTTCACCAGCTGTGAATGGCCTAACCTTGCCGTTGGGGAGCTTCTCTGGAGTATACCTTCGTCCACTTAGTGTTTTGCAAGCTCATATCTCCAACAAGAAAATTTGACTGTTCCTGTTCGAGCTTTTCCCGATTGACGGAACTACGTGGATGGTCAGAGCCACGTTCAGACTATAGAATCCGTCTCCAGGCGTCATAAGAAAATTCCAAATCAAGAATTTGCACATGGCGACGCCTGATCATGTGTCGCGATTGCTGAACTTTTGCGACGGTCGAAAGAACCATGGGGAGGGACTCCAACTTTCACGTATTCGACCCAAGAGCTCCAAATGTCTGTGGTTTTTCAATAGACATGACTGTTTCGGTTGCAAACATCCTGGTGATGAATTTGAAGATGATGGGCAGGTTGAGCTGCCCTGAAGTCGCATTTGAGAGAAAGCCAGGAACACTTCGCTCTTCTCATCAAGACTATACCTTCACTGCATTGTACCAGTCGGTGAGGTGCACGGCAAAAGTCGCTGCACGCATTGACGGCAGAGGACTTCACGTCACGTGTGGAAGGTAGAGATGAATACTGCTTCAGCACGTGCTGACACATTATCGAACTCAACTGGGTTCAATAAACGGCCTATCATTTCGGGACAGACACGGTTCAATAGCCAAGCCTCCCTGCGCGAAGACGGCCGAGGCAAAAATGTGACGGTCTAAAAAAGAGCAAACAATTTGACACGCGACGCATTGAGGCGATTATTGTGATACTGTAGGGTACCCCATGACGTATTGTCCCAATCCGCGTCGTGACCCACTCCAAGTGAGGGATCGTTTCTTAGCCTTTTTTTTTTTTTCCGTGTCTGATGGCCTACAACCTGCGATAACGATTCCGCGAAAGACACAGTCAGGAAGTCAATACCGCTGCCACAACTGCGAAAATATCGGAGACGAGCCATGAAACGCAAGCTTGATCCGGATAGTGTCCCATCGACAGATGTTGAGGTCCAAAAACGCAGCAAAGTTGAGCCATCAGACGAAGCTGAGGTCACCTTCGCAGACCTGGGGTTGGACCCCCGACTCGTCCAAGCAGTTGCCGAGCAAAACTTCCTGAGACCAACCTTGGTGCAGCGGAAAGCGATTCCATTAGCATTGGATGGTCAGGATGTTCTCTGCAAATCAAAGACTGGCTCAGGAAAGACGGCCGCCTATGTTCTCCCACTCTTGAGTAGTATCCTGAAGAGAAAAAGTGTACGTTCACGCCGCGTTGTTCTTGCTTCCACTTCGAGGACAAATATGTCGCTACTAATCTTACTTACACATCAAAAAGATAGACAGTTCTGCAGCGATAGCCGCTATCATTCTTGTACCTACCCGCGAACTCGCCGACCAAGTTTTCAAAGCCATCGAGCTATTCTCCTCATTCTGTGCCAAAGATGTGCGGGCCGTCAAATTGACCGACAAACTGTCCAACGCTGTGCAAAGATCCCTGCTTTCCACCTCACCCGACATTGTGATTTCGACCCCGGCCAGGGCTTGGAGTAATGCCAAGTCGAATCAATCAGCCTTTTCGCTCGAGAGGCTGTCTCATTTGGTCCTTGACGAAGCCGACTTGCTCTTGTCATATGGGTACGAGGAAGACTTGGAAAATCTATCTTGGTCAATCCCCAAAGGAATACAGACAATTATGATGAGCGCGACCTTGACAACAGAGATTGAGTCTCTCAAGAAGATTTTCTACCGCGACAATGCGCCAACCTTGCTAGACCTGGAGGAGCCTGATGCGGAGGGTGAGGGAGTAACACAGTTGTTTACAAAGTCAGTTCATCGCTCTTTCCGTGCTGCCATGATCTTGCTAACATCCTGTCAGGTGCGCCGAGGACGAAAAGTTCTTGCTGGCCTATATCATTTTCAAATTGCAACTGGTCAAGGGCAAATG
This sequence comes from Aschersonia sp. MBC 508, assembly GCA_030780645.1. Classification (NCBI taxonomy): domain Eukaryota; kingdom Fungi; phylum Ascomycota; class Sordariomycetes; order Hypocreales; family Clavicipitaceae; genus Aschersonia; species Aschersonia sp. MBC 508. The sequence continues at coordinate 7,344 of JAPFUF010000409.1, read as the reverse complement.
TCTCATCTTTGTCAGCGATAGTGATCGATGCTACCGACTCAAGCTATTCTTTGAACAGTTCGGCATTCGCAGCTGCATTCTAAATTCAGAGCTACCCGTAAACTCGAGAATTCACGTTGTCGAAGAATTCAATCGCAACGTCTACGACATTATCATTGCGTCGGACGAAAAGGAAGTTCTTGGCAATAGAGAGAAGGCTGCCGAGGAGAAGGCAGAAGATGATATCAAGGAGAAACAGGATGTCGAGTCCGACAACGACAAGGTCTCAAGCTCCGGGAAGAAGAAACGAAAAGACTCAAGGAAAGACAAGGAATATGGTGTTTCTCGCGGTGAGCGCCCCCCAGTTCAATCGCCTTGTCGCGTGAGTCGTAACTGATCAGCAAGTCAACAGGCATTGATTTCAAGAACGTTGCTGCGGTCATCAACTTCGACCTTCCCACGTCGGCCTCTTCTTACACTCACCGTATTGGACGAACCGCACGGGCAGGCAAAGCCGGCATGGCGCTATCTTTTGTCATACCAAAGGACCAGTACCGGAAACACATGCCGACTACGACACTAAGCGCAGAGAATGACGAAAAAGTGTTGGCGAGGATCATCAGACAGCAGGCAAAACATGGCAAAGAGGTCAAGCCATATACATTCAATGCTAAGCAGGTTGAGGCGTTCAGATACCGCATGAACGACGCATTGCGCGCGGTGACCAAAGTAGCTGTTCGTGAGGCAAGAACACGGGAATTGCGTCAAGAACTACTGAAGAGCGAAAAGTTGAAGAGGTCAGTGGCCAACGGTGCAGCGACTGGAGTGATGGGTGATTGACAAGACATATCCTGCAGATATTTCGAAGAGAATCCCAACGAGATTCACCATCTCCGCCACGACGGAGAGCTGCGGACTGCCAGACAGCAGGCGCACTTGAAACATGTCCCCGATTATTTACTGCCCAAGGAGGGAAAAAAGGGCCTGACAGAGAAGGAGATTGGTTTCGTGCCTTTTCGAAAACTGAACAATCCGCGCAAGGGGCAACGGAAGGGTAAAGGCGTCAAGCGCGCTGGGTTTGGCGGCAGAAAGGGCGATCCGCTGAAGACGTTCAGGGCTAGACGCCAAGGTAAAGCGAAGTAAGACGGCAGTATCGTGGATGATGAAAAGCATGGCACGGCGTATTCCTTGAGCGATTCGGCAGAAGCTCATTTTTGGTTTGCTGACTCGCCTGGACTGGCAGTTCTGGATGCGAGATTGCTTTTTATTCGAAGTTCAGCCTCTAGGATAACTGATAAAAATAGCTAGCTGCAGTATCTGGCCTGGCTGTCGCGGCACTGGTAGGTGGGCGCCGCCGGTCGGCTACGTTGCATACTCCGTGCGTCGCGGGAATAAAGTGGTGGCCACCAGGATTTTCCCTCGTGAGCCAGCCGGGCTCGTATTTCTCAGCCCAGCTCCACTGAAACCCCTGCCGTGGGTGGGTCTTTCAAGACAAGGAGGGAATCTCAATTCCCTCTGGCTCAGAGAGGTGCCGTTGCCACTGATCGTCCTGCTCACCGATCAAACACTTTGAGGCATAAATGTGCAAAGGTTGGTGTTCCGATGCGGGTGTTTCGCTCTCGATCTCGGTTTCGTCATAGATTTCGTCCGTCTCTGTTGACTGACGCGGTCGTGTTTATGTTTGCCTGCACGGGCCGGCGGCGGCTGCGCAGGGTGAAGGGCCGCATGTTGTCACACGGACGCTGATTGTCCCACCCATATTTCACGTAATGTGCTCCGTCGACTGTAGGTACAGGCAGGAAGCATGCAGTCCGTACGTCGCTGCGACCCGCCTGTCAGCGCTGCAGACGCGCCGACGGCCAGGGCAACGCAGGGCGAGGCAGGGCAAGTCAGAGTAAGTAGGGTGCCATTGGGCCTCCCAAGCAAGGCAGGTTCCACCGCTCGAGCAGAGAGAGACACATCCACGGATGGAGCCTCCAGAGATCGACGGCTCACAGCCACGACCCAGAAAAAAAAGACGAAGGAAAAAAACCAGGCCCCTTCCTTGGCTCAGAAGGGGGGCGAGCACACTCGGCAAGCTGGGGAAACAAGGTCCCGCTCGATGTCTTGTCTCATCACTTCCATCTTCAGCGCGGTTGTGTGTTTTTCTTGTCTCCCCGCAGCTTCATTCTCCGCACCTTGTCGCACCATTGCTCGCCGTTGTAAATATACAAAATCTCATTTCTCTCGTTTCTCTTGACTCACTACATTCGCTTTCATCTTGTAATATTCCGCATATCACTTCGCTGCGCTCTTCACCAGTCGACCGACTTGAGAGTGGTGTTCATCGCCGACAGTCTGCCGTCTTCTCCTTCCCTTGGCCCCCGACCGGACTGCCAAACCTCCGATTTGACCTGTGCATTCGACAGTTCCAGCCATCATCCGTCCTGGGATTGGCCAGGACCCTGGTCGTGAGGGAAGCACTTTCGTGCTGATTATCGTTACGCCATCACTGTGCAACATGTTACGCTCTGCGACGCTTGCCGCCTTCCTTGGCGCTGGCTCAGTCTTAGCCGCCGCCAAATGCAGTCTCACAAGCAAATGCCCCCAAGATGCGCCCTGCTGTTCCCGTGAGTTCTCGGTTCTCTTCCGGTGGTGATACTCTCTGATCATCGAGTTGATGTGAGCTGACCAATCATCTTTCGACGCTCTCGCGTAGAATACGGCGATTGCGGTGTTGGAGCATTCTGCCTCGGTGGCTGCGATCCGCGCATGTCGTTCAATCTTTCGTCCTGTGTTCCCGCACCCGTGTGCAAAGACCGAACGACCAAGTTTACCAGTTTGGACAGCATTATCGACATCAGCAGTTACTACGGAGACTCGAGCAAGAAGGACTGGGTTGCCCAAGGCGAACCGGCAGCAATGGGAGGCGATGTCTTGTTGACCATGCCAAAAAATAGCGTCGGAACTGTCTTGGCATCGACCACGTACATGTGGTACGGCAACGTTAAGGCCAGGTTTAAGACATCTCGCGGCCAAGGTGTCGTTACGGCTTTTATCCTTCTCTCCGACATCAAGGATGAGATCGACTACGAATTCATTGGCTCAGATCTCAAGACGGCCCAAACCAACTACTACTTTCAAGGAGTCATTGACTACCACAACTCGGGCAACATCACCTTGTCCGATACTTTCGCGAATTACCACGACTATGAAATACGCTGGACGCCTGACAAAATCGAGTGGCTCGTCGATGGCCAAGTCGGCCGAGTCAAGGAGCGCAAGGACACGTGGAATTCGACGACACAGAACTGGATGTTCCCCCAGACGCCTGCGCGAGTTCAGCTCTCCATCTGGCCCGGCGGCGCAGCGTCCAATCCGAAGGGCACCGTTGACTGGGCTGGCGGACCCATTGATTGGAACAACGCTCCTGACATCAAGAGTGTTGGTTACTACTACTCCGCCTTTTCCGAAGTCAGTATTCAGTGCTACAACGCTCAGAACGCGCCTGGAACGAACAAGGGCACCAGTTACGTTTACAACAATGTAGCTGCGACCAACAACACGATTGTTGACGGCGACGCCGATACCGTCCTTGGGTCGTTTCTGGGCACAGGTTTCAACTTGATGAAAGACAAGGCCTCAGCGTCACAGAGCGGCGATGCTCCCAAGAACACGGCGGCTACGATCCCTGGCGGCGGCAATGGCGCGGCGGGCAATGACCACGGAGGCGACAGCGGCAACAAAGGAGGCTCATCTGGTGGCTCCAGCGGATCGGGAGGCTCCGGCAGCTCTGGTGGCGCAAACTCAAACTGCCCTGCCAACTCATTCAGTCAAGACTGCGGAAACAATGATGATGGCAAGAACAACGGCAAGAGTGGCGGCAGCAAGGCGAGCGCCAGTGCGCTGGCCATGGTGATCGCCGGCGTAGCCCTTTGCTGGCTGTAAGCGGATGACAGTCGCGGCTCTCGATGTTGGCTGCTTTCTTGGCGGGTGAAGGTATAAAACTTGAGAAGATTCGGCGCCACACCGTTGGAGTGGATAGTGCATAGCTCTGGGCGACATGTGTTGGTTTTGTTTTCACGATCGCTTGTGGTTCCACTCTGTTCATTTCATTGGAACAACAGGCTGTATTCCTGTATTGCTAGTCTCCTCATGTAATTGCGGCAGGATTGAGGCTGCATGGCGACGCGGTCTTTTCCGATTCTATTTTCCTTGTCTTCTTTCACCTCCGCGGGGAATTTTTTTTCTTTTCTTTTTCCTTTTCTGCGCAAAAGGGAGCATGTGCTGCCGGGACATTTATAAGGCATGTACAATATGGGCAGGGCGAGGGGGATTTCTTATTGTCTGGCATGAGTCGCAGTTGGGAAAGCTCGGCGAGAGCGAACAGGGGATGCTAATGACTTGTGGTCGTCCACTCTTTGATGAACAATAAATTTTCCATATGCTTGCTGGGCAGTACGCGTCGAACAAAAGTGACCATGCTGTGCCTGCGAGGAGTGAATATCGGCCAGGCATGCTATGAATAGGCGTCAACTGATTGGGAAGCGCCATGGATCCTCTGGACAAGGCGGAGGGGAGGCACCGCAGCCGCTGAGGCTGAGATGAATTCCTACAGAGGCGGTGCTGCATGCAGCGTAACAATTGGGACGAGTTCGCAGCGGTACGAGGCGAGAGCTAGCGGCGCGGGTTGGGAAGCACGACAAAAACTCTAACAGGGTTGCAGTGCCTCGGCATGAGAAAACAAGCACCCCCACGTTCTTCCCGCTGCTGCTGCTCCTCGTCCTCCTCGTCCTATCAATGGTTTTTTATCCATGTGCGAAACGCCTTTTTGAACGGCTCGTCACGAACGTGGCACAACGCCGCAGCCCCCTCCCACCAACCCAAAGCCAGCCGCTACCCGTTGGCCTGCACGATCCCGTTCCGCACGAGTCGCACAGGACAAAGAGGATAGGCTCAGCATCCCTCCCGAGGTAGGCAGGGCTGTCTGCACGAGTTTCACGCGGCGCCTTTGTGATGCTGCGCACGGCAGCCCTTGTTTACTGCGCACGGCAGCCCTTGTTTCCCTTGGATCTTGATTTTTTTCTATTCTCATCCCCACCCCGGTCTATTGGGCTCGCTGGCTCGGGAGTGGCTGTGATGATGGATGGCGCCGCGCTGGCGTCCAGGAACAGCATCCTGCCTGCAGGCTGACCGAAAGGACCCTCCCCCTTCCTCCTTCAAGTCACTGGCTGTTCTCGCTTCCCGCTCGTGGTGCACAGCCAGACCGGCTGAGTTTCATTGGCAGTCATGTCGTGCCGCTGGCTTTCGCCTTTGTCGGCGACCTGCGCATATCTTGTTCGTTTGCAGGCAAAGCATGGACTATAAAGAGTCCGTTTGTTTCGCGCGGGCTGCCAGCACCCCCCGGTCATTGAATGATTGGCAGTTGTTTCATCTCGCATAAAGAAGACATTTTTATTTAACCCTCGACTTATTTCTTCCGCTTTTTCGTCCACTCTACGCTTTGCTTCTTCTCTGCAGAAAGACATATCCTTTTTTCCGATCTTCGGTCACCAGCGGGCATACCCGTTTCTGTCACTTTCTTTCTTATCCAGGAGCCGGCTCTTCTTGACCTTCATCTACTGTCACTTTGCCCTGATTTTTTTTTTTTCCGTTTTGGCGGAAGAAAACCAAATATACACGCATATACAAGCCTCTCTTGAACTCAACCCAGAAGACTACGACGACTAATCAAACACAATGTACGCAAGACTTGTTGCCATGGCCGCAGTCGCGTCGGCTGCGTGTGCTCCCCTTGGCGCAAACAGCTCGGCAGGCAGTGAGAAGCTGCTCATGTCTGGATCGGGCCACATCATGATTGGCTCTTTCGACGCCCAGGCCAAGTCCTTGAAGATCGATCTTGACAAGACCGTCTCCGGGGCGCCGACGTGGCTGGCTCTCGCAAAACCCAACCTGCTGTGGGCCGTGGATGAAAACAGTGACACGACGAGCCTGTTCAACGTGGACCTCGAGGCCAAGAAGCTGGACCTCAAGACCAGCGTCAAGGGCAGCACGGGTGTCGTGCACCTCGAGCTCTCCAGGGACGGTTCGCGCATGCTCGGCGCGGCCTATGGCTCCAGTGCTATTGACGTCTATGACACGTCCAGCGGCGGGCTCAAGTTCGTCAAGGCCGTTCCGTCCAACGACTCGCTCGGTCCCGTCAAGGAACGACAGGAGAAGCCACACCCTCACCAGGTCGTGCTGGACCCCAGCGGCCGCTTCTTCGCCGTCAACGACCTCGGCACCGACAGGATCCTCGTCGTCGACAGCAAAGACGATTCCTTCCAGGTCGTCAACCACGTACCCGTATCTCCGGCCGGCTGCGGCCCTCGCCACGGCGCGTTCCTGCCCGCCGGCGCATCGGCCAGCCAAGCCACGCACTACCTCGTCCTCTGCGAGATCAAGAACGTCGTCAACGTCTTCTCGCTACGCTACGGCGGTGCCAAGGGCATCGACTTCTTCCTCGAGCAGACCATCTCCACGTTTCCGTCGGCCACGCCGGCCAAGGCCGCGGCCGGCGAGCTCGCCATCTCCCCCGACAGCAAGGACGTGTACGTGTCGAACCGTCTGACGGGCGCGGCCACGGACAACATTGCGCACTTCCGCATCACCAAGCCCCCGAGCGACAACGGCGCCCTGCTCAAGCTGGAGCTCGTGGCGTCCACGTCCACGGGCGGCACGCTGCCTCGTATGTTCAGCTTCTCGCGCGATGGCAAGACGCTTTTTGTGGGCAACACTGGGAAAGGGGACCTTGCCGTCGTGGCGCTCCAGAGGAACGCGGACGGAACCCTGCTCGAGAAGCCGGCGGCCAGCATTGCGTCCAGCGCGTTCCCCGGCGGCGTGGGCCCTGCTTACATCCAGCCGGTATAGCCTAAGAGCCGTCCCCTTCTTTCTCTTTCTATTCTCCCCTTTCTTTCTTCTTTCTTCTTCACTCGTATGTAGTCCCATGAAGCTTCTCGTCACGGAGTAATGAAGAGCAAAGCAATACATATTTCTGTGTGTAATCATGCCACCTTTTTGTGAAGCAGAGCGCCTGGTTAAACCTAGTGGGGCATGAATGATGTTTCTTTAAATTTGATGAGGAAAAAAAAATAAGATCAGATAATCTGTAGGATCACGTCTTGTTAATCTACATGATGCGACACGCTGCTCGGAGTCTGATGTATGCATCTTCCGGATGACCCCCTACGGGTACCTCGTGCGGTCTGAACGCAGTGGAGACGTGAAATCTGCATGAAATCGCCCGGGCACATCCTTGTCAATAGTCCGGTCGCGATGCCACGGAGTGGGAGTTTCCGAGTCAGGCAACTGTGCGGCAACCGCTTCTCCGGAGCAAAAGAGAGGGGG
>JAPFUF010000408.1:0-38933 GCA_030780645.1 Aschersonia sp. MBC 508 | reverse complement strand
CCTCCGGCGGCGCTGCCGGGGCTGGCCTCGCAAGCTCGAAGGCGGACGCACGCACGCACGACGCGATTGTCTGATGGGGCCGCGCCGCAAGACGAATGGAACAACCGCCCGAACTCTTGCCTACATAGTGCGTTTCTCGCATAGCCCAAGATACTATTTGGTGCTTGCTCATGCGCCGTCGCGGCATCTCCTGGCACTGAGAAAGGGTCTGTCGTTTGTGGGCTTGCATGGCTGCGTGGCACGTGTGGACAGGCACTCGTGCGTCCATCGCGTCACGGGCGGCGTCATCATTGTCATGAACTTCGCAGCGCTTTTTCCATTCTCGCTACTGCTACAGCTGCTACATGATGTCCTCCGCCAGTCTTGGTCTCGTAGCATCTCGTTGCACCGTCGTTTCTCGTCAGTCATGCGCCGCCCGGGCTTCTGCTGCGACTCCTCGCCGAGCCCCTGCCCACAATCTTCTCCGCCCACTTCCAGGGCGTTGGGCTCAGCGACCGCTGCGCCGCATCCTTCTGGCCCGCGCTGCCTGCGTCTTGCTGCTGCTGCTGCTGCTGCTGTTTCCCGCTCCTCCTCGACACGGGTGAGTCAGGCTCGCTCTCGTTGTCGCTGTCGGCCCAGTCCTGCTCGCTCCACGTCATGGAGTCGGCGCGGTCGATGGGCCGGAGACGCGGCCGGCCGTCGTGCTTCCCCGGCAGGTCGGGGACCTCGTCCGTGGCCTCGCGCGCCTCGTTGGCTTCTCTCGCGCCCGTGCCCGACGGCGACTTCGAGCCGGACTGGTCGGTCCCGCTGACCTGGTCCAGGTGCTTCACCTCGCGGCCGTCGGCGTTCGGCGCCCGGTGCGTCTCAAAGGCACGGTCGCCGTTGGGCTCCTCGTCATCCCGCGTGCGCGCCGCTTCCGAGTCGCTGAAATGCGCGTCGACGAGATGCTTGACGACGGGCCACCCGTGTGCGTTGGCAAACATGCGCCGGACAATGATGTTGTTGTGGGCGTCGGGCTCGAGTTTGACCAGCACCTTGCGCCACGACAAGTCACGATGATAGCCACGCGCAATCTTTTCCTCCACCCGCATGCTCGAGCCGTCGACCACCTCCAGCGGGTCCTTGTCGGTGGTTGAGGACGCCGTGTCCTGGGATTCCCTGGGAAAGTCCATCGAGTCCGCGTGTTTGACCGACATCTGGGGCGACGAAGACCCACTCTGGTCGGACTGCTGCGTCGACGACGAGCCCAACATCTTACTCGACATTCTACGACGGATGAGACTGGACTGACGCCGCTTCATCGGTGGAGGCGGGATATCGCTGGGGTGGTAGACCCGATCGTGGAATATCGTCCGAGGGCGCTTCGTCGGGTCAATCAGATACTCCACCGTTGGCATGCTGGGGTTGAGAATGTCCCCGGCTGACTCAAAGAACGTCGTCTTTGGTGGCGCCAACATTCCGTCGCCTCGGTCCTCCAACTCGGTGCCGGCTGTCACCTTGGCAGGCCTCTTGTCTGAAACGTCGGTGGTGCTGGAGTCGGCCGTATCGGAGGCACCCAACTGTAAAGTCTGTCCCCTCCGTAGCATCTTCTTTTGTTTTGCCGTCGTTGCTTGGGGTTTCGGCGGATCGCTGCTCTTGAACAGGCTGAAAAATCCGGATAAGGGAGAGTTCACTCGTGCATCGTTGGTGTCTGACGGAGTCTCCCCGTCGGCGTTGGGCGCTCGTGGTACCGAGTTTACGCTGGCCCGGTCATCCTCGATGATGGCATCGTCCGAGGGCTGTGGGACTTGGTGCATGCTCTCTCCCGGTGTGCTGGGGCTAGAGTCAGTCTGCTGCTCATCGGTAGGGAACCGGTGTCTCGGACGCGGAGAGACCATGTTGCCACCCGTCAGCTCTGCCCAGCCGAATCCGACAACTGTTTCCACCAGACCGGCGTCTCTCCGGGCCTTCTCGACCCGACCAAGACCCTGCCAGTCGAGGAACAGCAGGCAGCTTGTGCGGAGCGGTACGATGCCGTCATTGACCACGTTCGAATACACCGTGCGGTTCCTGAACTTCTTAAGCGCCGTGTGGGCCGGTCCGGTCGGTAGTATTCTCAGCAGCGGCTTTGACTCGGGCTGAGGCTCGCCGTAGACTTTCTTGTGAGCCGACTCGCCGAGATTGCTGACAAGGGCGCCCCATCCGCTCCGAGCAATGGTCGGCGCTCGCCATGTCAGCCCCAGATCCTGACCCGTCCTGCCGACCAGCCCAAAGTCGAGGGCGAACCTGACGTACAGCGGATTCTCGTTGCTGAGACCGAGGAAAGGGGTGGCCAGGGCTATGAAGTTGACGGGTTTGACTATGTTGAAGAAGTTGGGAGAGTGCTTCTGGATGTACGCAATGGCGTATGTCTGAATGAGACCGCCGAGAGAGTGGCCCACAAAGCTGATGCTGGAGATCTTGTAGTGCCTGCAATAGCTGTCGTGTTTGGCCGCTGCGATGTCTGCTTGGATTGTGCTGTGCTTATGCGCCTGCTTCATGTCATGGCTGTCCCGCTGGTGATGGTTGTGCTGGCGATGGCCCCTCATAGCTTCGGCCAGTCCTTCCGCGGCACCCTTGCCCAGGGGCAGATACGGCTGGTCAGGGTAGGTAATGGACAGCACATATCTAGAGAGTCGTTTGCCGAGATACTTGATGCCCTTTTCCGTCTTGGTCGCATTGCCCGCGTAGCCGCGAACAATGACTTCCTCGTCGTCCTCGCCTTCGGCGTCCGCGCTGGAGGGCGAGCCTGTGACGGCCTTGGCATCCCCGCATGCTTCTCCCCCTGCGACCTCGGTGGGCGGAGTCTGCGCTTCTTTCTCTCTCGCACGCCTGGACTTGGCATCGATTCGAGCTTGCTTGGCAGCGGTGTCGATGCTTTCTTTGAGGTATAGCATGTCGGCGCCAAGATTGCTGTGCAAACCATGCGTAAGAATAACCAGATGCACCTTCTTCTTCTTCCGCTTATGATCCTCTTTGTGCGCTTTTTCGCGATGTTCGGCCTGGCGTCCGTCCTCGCCCGTCTCGGCACCCCCAGTATTGACTGTGCTCTGCACGGGCTTGTCGGCGCCGGCGCCTTGCTGAAGACGGTGCGCGCCAATGTCGTCCCAGCCAGGCAGTCTGGGAACATTCCAGAGGGCTGCAGTGTCCTCCACCTTGAGGTGAACGGCGCGGGAGAAAACACCCTTGAGTTGGGCCGGATGGTGCCCGTCTTTGGCTCCTATGCTCTGCTGGTGGTCCGTAACTCTGCCCGGTTGGGGCACCGGGCTGGAGTTGCCGACGATGGGGAGCGACTGGCTGAGGTTGAGCGACTTATGCTCGCGCGCCACAACCACCTCGAAGCCTACGGCGGCAGACGTAGAAAACATGACTTGCGACGCGACTTCGATGATCCAGCTGGCCTTTTCTCCATCGTGGTCTGAACTCTTCCCGAAGCCACCATGTCGTCCGGCACCGGCCTCTTGACGGATGTCGTCTGGGACAAGCAGCTCGCATTCCCACGATCCCCCGGCCTTGAGCATGGGCTCGAAGTGGGGAACTCCATAACGGCGAGGATTGGCGAACTTCTGGTTGGGATCGAAGCCCGAAGGATAGGCCGAGACGGACAGGGTGTACGGACCGTGTACGAAAGCAGCGCGAAGAGCAATGGTCGATGTGTTTCGGATGCGAACGTAGAGCTTCTCGGGCGACGGCAGAATTCGGTCTTGCGACGGCGTGTAGGTGACGGTGTACCGAATCACCTCGCCAATCTTGACGCTACCGATCTGATGCAGGAGAAGCATCTTGGCGATCGATCATGCAGCGGCAAGGGCACGGCGCAGGGCGTCGCTGGGCGAGCGACCGAGAATCTGGGGGACTGGGCAAGGCGCGAAGTGGAAAGGGAGACGGCAGACCAGACCTGACCAGACCTCTTTGCCCGTCAGCCGCACGCGAGCATCCTCGGGGCACGTGGAGCGACGTGTGACGGGTGGGCAGATGGGCAGATGTTGAAAAAAAATAAAACGCACATGCGAGCGCGCGTGGCGACAGAGGCGTTCAGGAGCTGCCGGAGCTGCCGTCCGCTTCATTTTCCTTAGCGTCTGATCGACAGGTGGACCCGGGCGTTGGGGATTGCGAAAGATGCATCGTCTTCCGCGCGTTGCATTTGGTCCCGCCCCTCCGTCCCAGGGCCCTCCCCACTTCTTCAACCTCGCTGGGCTCCTCCCGCGGCTCCGAGGACTGATCGCGTTTCTGGAAGAAAGATCAGAGCTGGATCCCATGCGTATGTGCTTCTGCCTCTGAAGCGGAAATGGAGATCGGGGATTCTGAGATGAGACCCACTCAGGCAGGACTGTCAACACGACTGCCTGGCGCCTTGGTTCGGCTTCGACCACGTCCCGTAGCCGGCATGTGCGCGCTCTGGGCTGGCATGACTAGCTCATTCCTTATGCGCCGAGTGTCTAGCGCACGCCAACGCAGGCAGTGGCATCACTGATAACGCGGTCAACGTAGAACCGGCAGAGGAAGATTGACGTCATCGGCAAGCTAGTCCAGATTCAAGGGCCCGTTGTGCCTTGTGACTTCCTTCGGTCGGCCCCTGCATCTCCCCTCTATTGTCCGGGATATCACGGCGGGCCGCGCGACCATCTTTACCCATATCGGCTGCTTCCCAAAAAGATTTAAAAAAACCCTCGACTCGACAAGCACGTTCTAAGCCTTCAATCATAATCCGCTACACACTCTTCATCGGGCATGCCCGGCTCGACAAACGTACGCCATTGGGAGACGCGGTTTAGTTCGCTCCCACCTCCGCTCAGTCCGGCCATGTCAGATGTTCTGGGCGCATCATACCCTTGGCTCTCCTTGTACCGGGCAGGACGATGAATCTCTGCTTCGTCACGATACTCCCTCGAGAACCGTGACGCAACGACTCGCTCCGAGCGTGATGTGGAAGGTGAAGAATTATACAACTCGCCCTCGGGACCTCGATGTCGCAACGGTCTTCTTGGAGGGGACGGGACCGACGGTGGAGAAGCTGCCGTCTTGGCCCCCCGAAAACTAGGTCCGGTCGCAGGAGCCGATCCTGACCTGCGCCTTTCGCGCACCCCTGGTCGCTGCCCTGAGGACCGGCCCGATACATCTCCATGATCAGAACTGCCATAGGCAATCGGCGGACTTGTCCTGTATCGAACGCTCCCGGCGCGTCGGTAATCATCGTCCATGTATTGCCTTGCTGCGTTTCCGATTGCATAGACATCTCCGATATCACCTATCATTCCGTAGCCGTACCCATCGTGGTAGTCGTCCCTGTACTGCACATGATGGGCCAAGTCGGCGTCTCCGGACTCTTGGAGCCGCCGCACGTGCATCTCTTCTTGATAATTACGCGGTCGAGAGCGCACTGGCACGACGAAAGAGCGATCAAATCCCGGGAGTCCTCGCGAATCCGTAGGGGGCCATGGATCGCTCCGAACATGACGGATAGGCATTGCCGTGTCTTGCCCATACCAGTGGACGTCGCTGAACCATGGACAATTGCACTTCTTCCACTTCGCTCCGCAGCTCATACAGAATTCGGCACCACACAGACTAGAGAAAAGTCTTTGTGTCAGCCGGAAAAAAACGTCTCAAGAGCAGAATAGAGGATACAAGGGGGAATGCATACCATTTCATATGATTGCAGCCTCCCTTCAACTCCACCAATGCCCTACACATATAGCATCGAGTCCAACCTTCCAATTTCGCTTGGGCGAGAATGTCGACCGTTTCCGGGTCGCCTGGACACGGTCCTGATCTATGCCATCGCCCGTTACATGAGCAACAAACCTTGGCTCCACATCGATCGCATCGAGCGGATTTCCGACCACCTTCACGGCGAATGTTTGCCGGCTGAATCCACTCGCTACACTCCCGGGCAGGACAGTATATCTTGTTCTTGGTGGTGACCTCGGCGAATTTCAAGTTCCAAGTTTTCTTGAAGCCGCGATCAAACAGGTGGTCTACGTGTTTGAGGGGGATGTGATCCTGGGTGCAGCAACGAGGCGGCATATGCTGCGGATCGGTGATGGAGAGTTTGAAGATACGCTCGAGGCATGGCGCACACATGGAATGCCCGCATTTCAATTTGGACACTCTGGAGCGAGAAAGGTGTTCCATACAGATGACGCATTCGACACTACAACTCATTACCATGCAACTCTGGACGCGGTCCTCTCCTTGAGATTGGGGGACGTACCGTTTACTTGTTGCTCTCATTCCTCTGCCACTCTCTTCACGTCTGCGGGAAGTCCCAAACATGGCTCCTATGATCTCAGCCGCCCCTTCCCTCACTGAGACGGTTCTGCTTCGGCTGGATCGAGCAGTGTGGGATCTCCGCGGCCCCGGCTCACCCATATGAACCGCCGCAGCTGATCTGTGACGCTGATGCAATGATGGCCTGGACGCGTGTGAGCAACGGGAGATTGCAGCACGCCGCGTGACTTACCTCTTGGACGAAAGAGGTGGTCTCGTATCTTCAATCACGTCGGAAACATGATGCCGCCGCCCTGTACGGGATGACATGCTGCGGTCAGGAGTCTGGGAAGATGCGGGTGCGGCGGAGACACTATCGCTCGCCGCATGGCGCCCACGCCAGCCAAGATCTTCTTCTGAGTATGGCCGCGTCCTGTAGTCACGACGGTTCCCGTCTGACCGGGTGTCTGTGCCTACGTCATGACCAGGCTGTCGCCTATCCCGGCATCTTGGCGGCTTCTCGTACACCTTCTCGATGACTTCTATGTGTTCACTGTCGTCGTATTCCGACTTGAGTCTGCTCGCCGACCCTGGAGCTGTCCCGTATCTACCACTCCGCCGCCTTCTCCTTGAGCTTGGGCTCGTTGGGCGGCTCTCTGGTCCAGCATCGTGCCAATTATCGGGGGCCAGGCAATTCACAGGCCGCCGGTAGGCATCTGTCGCAGACCTCGTCGAGGTCGCACGAGAGGGCGGGGTCATGGCAGGAACAAAATGGCCTCGGAGGGTTGGGGCTCCTCGAACCTCCGTGGTTGCCTTCGAACGCAAGATGCCGTCCTACTCGGTGAGCACTGTAATTCGTTGCTTTCGATTCCAGGCCGCGAATTGATGGCCGAATCTGCTCGCGCCGTCCCCTACGTGAAGTGGTCGTCGTACCGTTGCAAATGGTCTGGTCTCTTGTACCCAGTCGCAAGAGCTGAGCGTGGCGCCCGCCACATGTACTGGCGGACCCGGGAGGAGTGGCGAAGGAGAGCAGAGCAACGATGGGAAAATTCGCTCGTTTTCCGTATGCGCAATGCGGTCTTTGCACACCAGCAGTGCTTTTGCCGTGAATCCCTCCGTTCTTCCCAGGCCGCGGACCAGCCTTCGCCCCCTTCCTCCTCTTACGTCAGCCTACTTTATGTATGGGGATGCTTTGAGCTTGCGAATGATGCGATGGTGTGTGAAAGGATGCTGGGGTACGATTGCTCTCAAGAATCGCCGGAGCGGCCAAAAATGAAACCACTATTCACAGAGCAATGACGACAGCGGTCCATCAAGGAAGGCGAGTGTCCCCTTCGAGGTTGCACGGGCCAGGAGCGACCGACTGCAGCTTTGGTTCCTGATTGGATCTGACACCGCCTGCCACCCACGCGACCCTCCCGCAGGCAGCTTTATCGCAAGGAACAGGGAAAGGAAGGGTGTGTATGAGGGGGAGAAAGGACAGAGGTAACACGCAAGATGGCACCGCATGTGCGCTTCCGAATGTGCGCTAGATGGTTGTCGGGCAGCCATGCGAGACGCACGTGCAGCTGGGATGGATGGGCCCTGACGATGTGTCTGACAAGGGGGCCACCCTCCCTTTTTCTGCTTTCATTTCATTTCTCCTTGAGTAAGACAGACGCCTGCTTTGCCCTGGCAGGCAGGTCGATGACCAATGTCTGCCAGTCCAACACCACTCTCTGGCGGTCAGGCTGATTGGGGGAGAAGCGCCCGTGTGCAAGCGCAACCGTGTTGAAAGAGCAAACAATGGGATTTTGTAACAAACAGAAGCTGGCAGGGGCGTAGGCATTGGCACCCGCATCCCGCTTGGCGCTCTCATCCAGCAATCTCGGCTTCCTGCCGTGTCGCGAGCGAGCTGCTGGATTGGGGGCGAGGGACCTGTCCCTGGCCCATTGTCACGTCACGTGGCGCGCGCCACGCATTCTCTTATCTCAAGTTTGTTGAGAGGCCTTAACGGTCTTGCGTGAGCTCGCAGCATGCAAAACTTACCACAGGCCACGAGAAGTTCTATTAAGCATCAAGTGCCTCTCATCGGCCGACGCATCTAGGGTACGTCATTCCGCCGAAGAGCCATACATACCCAGGTGCTAGGCACCTACATGCGGACATGACAGACGTGTTCTGGCAGCAAAAAAAAGCAGGGACGCAGCCTAAACTCCCAAGTGGGCCGTGCGGCACGGGCCTTTGCCGCAAAGGGGGGGGAGGCGGAAGTAGTGGGTCAACGTTCAGCACCGTTTTCAGCCGTCCGCTTTGCTAGGCCCGCCCACGAGCGCATACAGCTTCTCTGATGTATGCGGGAGGCAGATTGAGTTGTTGAAACCAACTCGCGTAGATCATGACAAAGTCTGCTTCGAGAGACTGTATTCTCCTTCCAGCCGCCGATCTCTGGCTTAACGCTGCGCTTCCCGCCCCAACGCCTGTGGTCACACGACTGAACGGGGTCACCGGATTGGCGCCGGAGCCTCCCCGCACCTGACACATCAATCACGCATTCGACACAAAGAAAAGCTGCGTGTCTCTGGCAGTGAATGCCTGCGGTCGGCGTCAAGTCTCATGGAGGCAAATGACTATCCTCCGGAGTCGACGCTAGGTCGATTATTTCACTGTTTTCGTTCACCCTTTACGTTTCCTTTTCTTGTGGCATTGCTCAGCTTCGGTGAATGGGGAAAGGTCTCTCCACGGAAATAGAGACATGGAAGGAACTACACGCGATTCAAGTGAGCTATTGTAGCTCGCAACACTTCGGTTCCGTCACGTCGAGCACTCAGGATCCCAGGCTTGTACCTAAACCTTCGCGGCCTGCAAAGGCTCGAGAGATGAGTATTAGAATCTTTCCGTGCTCTGCTAGATCAAAGGCCATAGAGGTCATAGATAGAAGGACTTTGTGGATTTTTGAACCTGTCTTTGCATAGATTCACCTCGCCCAGCCGACATTTTTTTTGGGGGGGGGGGGGGGGGAAGCCCCCCCCAAGCTCGGCCTGCGCCGTTTGCCGTCGCATACAGCCACGATCGTTCAGTCACTATACTGATTGCGATATGTCTCTCAGACAACGGTTGGTCTATTCAGTCTATTTGCCTTCCAGTGTGCCCTTCTGTCAGCCATGGCCATGGCTGACACATACAATTTAGTCAACAGGTACAATGGACCAATCCGAAAAGTGTCGTCGACCCAGCACCCGCTGTCCTTACAACATCCTGCTCAAATCTGCAGGCCTACACTTCGTCAACCATAGAGACATTCACGGTATAGCCTGTTCCATCCCATGATTGGACCCGATGATAGTCCCAATAAAAGGTCACCGGGTGACCATCGGGAGAAAGTTGCCTGAGAGATCGATGCAGGGTGATCCCGACTCCGTCAGAGACCGGGACTTGCGTCTCCCAATCGAATACGGAAGGATCAGGCATCTCGGCGTTGGGCCACCATCTCACCCGTGCATATCTCGCCTTCTCGTGAAGCCGTCCCAGCATGTGGTCGCCCTCATACACCTGGAGGCTGGCAATTCCTCGAGTCCACTTCCAGCAGCCAGGCTGAGTGATGACGTGCAATCGGTACGCCAGTATGACGTTACCGACCATGGTTCCCGTGTCGCATCTACCTGTAGAGTGTTGCGCAAAGTAGTGGAAGTCTCTGGCTACCGCCAACCCGGTGACCATGAAGACGGGGCGTTTTCTGGCAAGGCCGTTTACTCTCGCCTTTACTTTCTTAGTTTCCAGCATCTGACTGAGCTCTTCGTCCGTAGGCAGGTTGACAAAGGTTGTGATCTCAAGCTCCTTGATGGAGTACCCATGCCACACCACAGTCTGAGGCTTCCAGACTGCCAGTCCTTGCGGCAACCCGCGAAACGCCTCCATTCCGACGCCTTTATCAAACACCTTCTTAGTGAAAATGGCAGGCGGTGGATTGTGCAAATGGGTAAGAACCTCCAGGCCAGATGGCGTTTTCACAATGTCGCCGAGAGACAGCCTTCCCTCCGGCAAACTCTCTCCGTAGGCGTCGTTCGGCACAAAGATGAAGTCCTTGATGAGTTCGTCCATGTTGGTAGGCATGTTGTACAAGCAGCTAGCGAAAGGTTTTTTGAGCAACCTGCGTCGGAAACTGCAATGTGATAGCAGGCAAGTTGGCGAACCGGTGTGTTCGTCAAAGGCAGTGCTGGAGTATGGAAAGGTCCTCTCTTCCCGCACCTGCAAGAGTCTGGCAGTGAGAGATGTCGAGATGGGAGTATATTGGCCGAAGCAAGTGTCGCTGTTATCCAAGAGAATCCTCGAAGGTACTGCTAAAGGGTATCTAGCAGAACCACAGGAGGTGACGGGATGGCGTCAACTCCGCGAACTCTCAGGAACCGAGTTGTGAGGTGCAGAGTGCCGTGCGTGGGGACAAGAATCAGAAAGGTGGGCTGTCGTCGATTATATAGACACTCGGATCCTTCAGATTCATTGCTGGCGCTCGCAGAAGGGGTACGGCAAACCCACGGGCTACCTCTCGCTTGATTCATAGCAACAACAAGGTGCGAAGCATACAGGCTAACCCGTCTTTCACAGCAACTCGCTCCCCGACGCGCGATGCACTGCTCAGTTCTTTCACAGAACTTAGGATCTGATTTGCTTTGAAAAGCATCCGCGCTGTGCGAAATATCTTCTGGACATCTCTATTGCGGCGGCCTCAGCATCAAGGCCATATGCGATTCCGTGACACGGCCAAGGCCCGAGAATTGAGCTGCCATTTTCATGCCGTTCACTACTACACTGCTTTGTCCCTTTTTTCGACGTTACGACGTTGACAGTAGGTTTGTTACCATGCGCAATTCAGAGGGCGGAAGCCGGCATGTACCTCGACGTGTACTCCAGGCACTTCGTAATGCCTAATTTGACGCTTTTGTTTCAATCCAAGACGTTCACCGGCGAACATTATGACATTTCGCAGTAAAACGAAACCGCCATGTTAATTGGAACCCATTTCTGTGTGGGCTTTATGTAAAAAGTGCCGTCTTTTGCTTCAGACAGCGTCATACTCTCAACTACTACGTGGAAGCAACCAAATAGATCTGTGTCAAGGCAATTGTATATCTTCCCAAAGAGATTCTTTCATCGGGGCATCTCTTTCCAAGGCAAGGAGTGGCAGTGTTCTTTCGAGAACACTCAAAGCGGTCCCCAAGAAGGGTGGGGATCGCTTGAACGAAATTGATCTCTTGTGCGACCACTCTCTGCTCCAATATATTCAGAGTTTCACGTTTTGCCCGATTCGTGCGAAGTGTAGTAGTATGGGCCGATCGTCAAGAAGCCTTACTCCAATAACATATCAGGAACGAACCTTGCCCAACAGCTTAGTGCAGAGGGAGAAGAACCGCAGGCATTAACGACCGCAAGATTCATAGATGCACAAGGTATTGTAACCCGCCAAATCTGGGGAGCCTCCGAAATTTTCATTCACAGGGCATGCTCTTGGCATGGGATAGAGAAGACTGGACAGCACACTGGAAATCATTGATGCCACTTTGATTTGATGCAGTCAGGCACCCGAAGAGCCTGTTTTGAACGCCTTCCATGTTTGTCACTGGAATGCGCATGCAGCTTCGCCCGAAAAGGATGGCTTCGCCGTCTCAGAACCGTTTGGAAGACACATCGGCTTGACTTGATTCTTTATCGGCGATCTCATCGGCGTCTACTGTGTAAGGCACGATGCACCTTTTAGACAGTCCCGTCCACGAGCACGTTGCTGATCCGAATGATGATTTGGGTCCCTCAACGCAGAATGAGGTGTATGATGCACACATTCGAATCGACCAATTGATACTCGATGGGATCTTTGTTATCCGTCGTGAAGTCCGAGTTATGAAGTAGCAAAGAAAGATTCGTAACCCCGCGCCGGCGATGGGTGAGGCCGAGGAACGCCACAACGAGACGTTCGTCAATTTTGTCATAACCTCGGAAGCTGTTGGCCCGTGCAGGCTTTTGAGGTCCGTGAGCTTTGAATCTCTCGATATCGGGAAACTATCGAGGTTCCAAGGGAAATTGCTGTGGAACAAAGGAGCCATTCTTAGCCACCATTGAAGGCTATATAAAGGCGTCAGATCTGCCGGTTCAATTGAACAAGATGATTAAGAGGATTATAACTATAAACATCGCGATCAATATATCCCAAGAGCGTTAATCCAGCTGCGTTCGTATTGTGTGTGTGTAACCTTCAAACTCCCTGCCAAATTGCGAGCGTTCCGACACAAGTGGGCGAGCAGCTTCTACGTGAGCGACTGGTCCCCGAAGGAAAACGTAATTATTACCGGACCCTGTCGACGGCGGCCAGCATCATCTTCTCCCTCTTCTGCCAGTGTTTCCTCGTTTTTCAAGGAGCCGAAGGTTCTGCAAGAGCGAAACGATGGCAGAAGGGGGCGGAGGGCAATGATCAGGGCCGCAGTCGATGATGCGCCCCCAAAAATTCAAAGAACAGAACAGAATCAGGGCTTTCCGTTCTTTTATAAATATGTGAGCTCTGCCCGGACAGTCTACATCGGAACAGGCTGCGGCCCTTTCTCTAAGCTAGAGCTGCCTCTCAATCACGACCGTTCAGTTCAAGCTTGGCGTTTTGACCGGCGTCACTTTGCCCAAAGGCATGGCCCAGTCACAAGTACCAGCTCCTAGCAACGTAGCCGCTCGAGAGATGGTGGCACTATGAGGCATAGCCTATCAAGTGGCCGGCAGCCTTCTATCCCCTGCTCCTCTCGCCGTGGGCAGAGACACTTTCGCAATAAGATGGCCAGCAGCGTCGCGCTTCTCCTCAGCAGCAGCTCAGCTGTCAGCATCTTCACGCCGCAGGAATTCACGGGGATTGCATTACCTCCGTGGCGTCAAGGTCGACAATGACAGGGGGGGCCGGCGTTGGACACACGGCGCTGTATGTTGGTGCATTGGCTAGACACCTCCATCTCATTGAGCTCTTGTCAGTGCTTCGAGCGCAGCGAGGACAGCCCGCGGCAGCGCCGCCGGAGGCAAATCATAGATGAACGAGCACCCTGCCACTTTGCCTCCGGCGGCCCTGCCGGGGGCTGGCCTCGCTCCGCTCGAGGGGCCGGTGCGTTAGACGCAGACCAGGGCTGGACATGTCCGCAGTTGAGGACTGCTCTTGCCGTTGCAAAAGTCAACGCATTCTGCAACGATTATGCGTGCAACCACCGTTACTTGATCTTGAATAATCTTACGACTCACGTTGAAACAGGATCTTCTGTCGTGCACACACACACACATCTAGTTCTTTTTGACTTTCTCACTCCCTGATTCGTGCCCTGACGAGTATCCGGCTCATTGCGCAGGAGCAACGCGGCTCATGATGTTGGCGTCCTCACATTCGAGAGGGAAGCCGCGCAATGTGATTCTCCGACCGCGCCACTAGGGTAGGGCCACATGGAGCCGCAAAGAGCTCGTCTAGCAGAAATAGAAAAGACAAAGAGAAAGTCAGAAAACCTGGCTTGCTCTATTTGCACAATAAATTCATTCTATCGTTTTTCCGTTTCGCCTGACACGAATTCGGAGGGATTAAAACTAGGGAACCGGCACAGGGAACAGTCTGATGGTTTGCGGGAACAAGCGGGCCAGCAGCGGCAGCGGCAGCGGCAGCAGCAAAAGGCAATCTCGGTGGACGCGCGCCAGCCCACGAGATGGACTGGCTCAGTGAGCCAAGCCAGGGTGCCTCCGACCTCTCTCGCCGCCAGTCTCGCAATTCAGTGGAACGAGTCTTTGTCCACTATCCAACCGCCCCATCACCTCCTCTTCCTGTCGTCGTCGTCGCCGTCGTCGTCAAGACTTCTTCTGCATAAGCAGACTCAAGTCTGGCTTCCAACCGTCCCACTTCCGACAACCGTGGAATTTGAACAAGTGCTGCCACATGTGGTCCTTGCGCACAAAGCTCCTGTCCTGCAGCGCCCGTTTGGCACAGGCCTCGAACTCATGGGACTGGAAATGATCCTCAGTCGGAGAGGGGTGTCCGCAAAATATACATTCGGCCCGCGTCTGTCCGAGCCTCCAGACGATGCGAGAGTGGTCCGGCGGCAGTGGTATCCGGCAGACCCACGACGTGTCGGCGACGGCATGCACCGAGCGCTCGTGTCGCAGCCAGTCGTACTTCTTGCTGAAGCTGCGCGAGCAGTGCGTGCAGCCGAAGCTGTGTACGCGCGGCCGCCGGGATCGCGCGGACGTGGACTTGACCCAGGCGGGCGTGGTGCGGCCCTCGGAGCTGGTCGCCGAGTGGACGGCCTCGCTCCTGGTGGACGCCTGCGAATAGGTGGACTGCGACCTGTCGGACGAGGAGTAGCGGAAGGCGGACCGCGAGTCGAGCAGTGAATCGGTCGAGCTGCCGAGCGACGCCGCGTCGTGGGGCTGCGAGACGCCCTCGTCGTCGCCCAAGAGGCCGATGCCCTGGTTGTCAAAGTCGGTGGATCGGATGGCTCGTCGGATGGCGGCCTCGGACACGGGCTCCGTCTCTGGCGGCGAGTTCTGCCACCGCTCCAAGGGTGTCATGCTGGGCTGAGCAGGGCGCGGCATGGGAGACGCGCTGCGAAAGCCGCTGCCGCGGCTCCCCTTTGTCACCGGGTGCGCCGAGAGCCGGTGCCGCCGCCTCGCGTTGGTGAACCAGTTGACGACCTGGGTCCGCGTCAGCCCTGATCGCTCGGCGAGCGATGACTTTTCGGTGTCGGTCGGGTAGGGATGCTGGATGTTGGCGGCGAACCACTCGCGCAGGACCTGCGTCTTGCGGACGGACCGGGAACTGGATCTCTTGCTGGAAATCGACGAGCCGGGCACGGCAAACGACGATGATGCGGCGGCGGCAGCGGCGGCCGACTCGCTGGTGCTCTGCTTGTCCTCCCACGGCGGCCGGTGGTCTTGCTCCTCGTTGACGCCGTGCAGGTGGCCGATGACAGGTCGGGCCGTCTCGAAGTCGCAGTGGTCACGTTTGGAGCGCTCGGCGAGGCTGCAGTTGCGGAATAGCGCGACGCAGCTCGAGCACGAGTGTACCGGATTCGGATTCGCAGCCGTTGTCTGGAGGATGAAGCACTGCAGCCGCAGGCGTCGGCAGTGGTTGCAGGGCTCCGGCGGTCGCCATGCGCCGTTCTTGGCAAAGAACTCCTCCATGGCCTCCTGGAAGGAGCCGCGCCGCGCAGAAGCGGCTGGCTGCTGCGCGGCATTACCGTCGCTGGGACCGGCAACATCCGACGTCGGGGGCAGGGGAATGTCCAGGTCGATGTCGCGGACGTCGTCGTCGTCGTCGGCGGCGGCGGCGGCGTCGTTGTCTTCGAAGCTGATATCTTGCAGCAGCGCGGACGGGGTTTCCGCGGTCAGGTCATTCAAGAACAGCGCAGGATCGGACCAGTCTATCGGAGACGCGGTGCGTCGTTGCCCGAGGGCGGACAGCGAGCTGACGGCGGCGGCGGCGGTGACACGGGCGCCCTCTGGAGTCGTGGGGAAGCCGGCATTGTCGTTGCTGTTGTCGCTGTCGTTGCCGAGGAATAAAAGGTCGTAAGCTGACATGGCCGCCCTCCCGGCCTGAACCGCGAAAAGAAGGAAGGCGGATGACGGCAAAACAATCACATGTCCAAAACTGCTTCTTTCCTTTTTCTTTTTTTTTTTTTCTCTCTCCTCGTTCCTTTCCTTTTCTGGCTGGAGTTGAGGGGTAGGGAAACCCCGTGGAGCACGCCCGCGCCTTTGGCTTGACGAGCGACGGAGCGGGGGAGGGGGAGGGGAGTGATGGGCGCCCCCCCCAGCCTCCGATTCGGAGCTTCATTTCCGTCGGGTGCCATCTGAAACGGAGCGCCGCCGCCCCATGCCAGCGTTAGCTATGCCGGATGCCGTCTATAGCAAGTTTCGGACACCTGTTGCATGCCCACGACGTAGGCATTGGCCGGCCGATCTGCGGCTCGGGACGATAAGAGCATCGAAAAGAGTCTCATTGGTGGTTCACGATGCATCAAGATGCCGACGCACCTCCGACAAAGGCACGCACCAGTCCGGGTGCCTTCGGGTGAGAGTAGTATCGTGTCACGAAGAGGCCGAGAACAACACTTCTGACGACACGTATTGCGGAAGCAAAGGCCGGTATCACCGGCTATCATTGCCGACCTCCGGGCTCATCGTGTTGGCGGGCTAATGCGCGTGATTGAGAAATGGCTGAATAGAGCTAGGAGACTCGGTATGTAAACCTTCAATCAAGGCAAGATTGGACTCTTGGCATAGGCCGGACACCTAGTCGATGTGCCGGGCGATCTCGGCGCCTTAGGAATCTGTCGTTCGTATAGCCCCGGATCATGACGAGTTTGCTTCTTGACCCTCCCCACGCACTCTCATCCACATGACGCCGTCCGGTATCCTGTCGTTTGCGGGGTTCGTTGATATAATAACCGGCAGGAGCGGTGTGAGGTTAGCATTTCGAAAGTCGATTGAGAAACGGTCTGCACCAGAGACAGGGTTTATGACCTTGGGATACGACGACACGATAATAAACCAAGCAAGCAGGGTTGGGAGCATTTTCTAAGATTTGGCGCAGATGTGTGAACACACATGAAGCCTCAAGATATGTTGGCATTCTCAAACACCATTTTCTTCTTTTGAATGCTTCGAGTCATTTGTAGGTCATGATCTTGAAACGCCTTGACATTCTCGAGATTGTACAATGTTTCTCCGGTGCCTTTGTAGTTCCTGGAAACTATGCAGTTCTCCTGGTGCAGTAAAGTCTCTTGAAAACTGTGGATCTTATTCCGATGCTGCTCCGTTATGATCTTCATGCTCCCGTGAGAGAAGGGGGGATACCACCCAACTACCAAACAGCGCTGATAAGAATCGAACTTATCCAGGCGGATATACCTCTACCCTTCCTGGGCCACCGTAGATCTTTTCCGATCTCGTTCGGCACAACGCGGACTGTTCCATGGACAGCTGGTACACCTCGCGTTCTTGATCTCTCCACTACTTATATGGGTGCCTTTCCGACGTGATTCGACGCCTTGTATGCCACAAGTTCGTTTTTTTCTTTCTCGTCGCCATGGATAGCTGGGCACTTGACCGAGAAAGCGATCGCAACCATGTGTCTTCCGAATTTTCCATCATGAACCAACGGCCAGTGCTACTGATGCAAAGCTTTCCCCCACAGACCTGAGGGCAGTACATACAGGCGGGGCAGGGACGAGAATCCAGCGTCCATCTTCCACAATCTCCAATTGCTTGCAGCTGCCCTAAAGCAACGAGATCGTTGCGCGCCATGTGGCCAGCACGAATGTCGTTATATGCGATGCGGTACAGCGCAGGTTTCCAGGGGGAAAACAAATCTTGCGCACTCGCTTTCTGCCGACCATGCCACATTCCATCGCATGAGGGGACGGAGGTGAGCATTCTGTCTTGCGGGACTACCCGCGGCAGAGACAATGCCAAAAAAAAAAAAAAAAAAAAAATCTACGTGGCGGGATCGAGATTGGTGTCGAAAAGGCGTAGACCAGGCCTTCACTTTGCAAGTTTGCGTCGATTACGAGCAGGCTGTTGCGAGCCATTCGCGCCTCAAAGAACATCCTCTTTTCCTTCGATGACATCACCCTGTCCTCCTTTGATGAGAATATGTTCTTTCCTTCTGATGGTGCGATGGGGGATTTCTCATGACAGCTTCAGTTGCTCGCTACCTTGCCCAGCATGAGGACGCTACTCAGGAAGGCGCGCGAGCGCTGTGTTGAGAAGGCGCTTTTTATCTAACACGATCGTGGTTTTTTTCCTGAGCCTACGCCCCCTCTCGATTTATTTGCAAAGCCGCCGCCGCATTCCTCGTGCTCATCTTGCCCCTTCATTTTCCTTCACCCTTCAGTCGCAAGCAGCGCTGCCTCAACTGCCAAGGTGGTGAACCACAAGAATCTATCGTGAGCGCGGACCGGGCCGCCACAAGAGGGAGAGAGTCGACGCGTGACTGTCCGAAATCTTCAATAAGAAAAGAACATATCGACAGCTGGCGTGTGCTACGAGAGAGAAACAGTCATGGCCTGCGCCCGACGACCTGTGCACATCAACAAGGCCGCCAGATCATGGAGTGCCGATCGCTCCTGGTCTGCGGAAGACAAAAGTCGGCTTGACGGGTTTCACAGCCAGTTTGCGGGCGGCCCCACCAAGCTTGTTCGCCTGGCTGACGAGCTTGCCGCGGAAATCGGCGTCAAGGCCATCTTCATCAAAGACGAAAGCACGAGATTTGGCCTCTCGTCATTCAAGATCCTGGGGGCATCGTGGGCCACATTTCGGGCCTTGGCCTCCGAATTGGGCCTGCCCTCGGACGCGAGGCTGGACGCTCTGAAGACGGCCTTGGAGAGTCGCCCTCTCACACTGTATGCTGCCACTGCGGGCAACCATGGCCGAGCTGTCGCACACATGGCGTCTCTGTTGGGCATTGCGTCAGAGATCCATGTGCCATTTGGTATGCATGCGCCGACAATTCGTGGTCTACAGGACGAGGGGGCCAAGGTACTCGTCAACGCTGGGACATATGACGATGCGATGCATGCGGCTGAGGCTGCCGCCAAGCTGGGCGATGGCCTCCTTGTTCAGGACTGCTCATTCGACGGCTACACGGAGATCCCCAAGGTGAATGAAATCCTACCCTCGCTCCAGACACGCGCTCAGAATCAGTCCAGTCCCTGACAGTCAATTCTTTTAGTGGATTATTGAAGGCTACAGGAGCATGATGCACGAGATTGACGCTCAGCTTGATGGTGAAACGGCAAACCTCGTCGTCACGCCGGTGGGAGTGGGATCCCTTGCTGAGGCTGTGGTGTCTCACTACAAGCGGGAGGACGCAAAAACTGCGATCATGACAGTCGAATCTGACACCGCGGCCTGTTTGTATAAAAGCTTACGCGCGGGTCGCTCAACACCCATTCAGACGTACGCGACCATCATGGCAGGCCTGGACTGCGCGACTCTGTCGGAAAGCGCTTGGCCACTCCTACAAAGCGGCGTTGACGCCAGTCTGACTGTATCAGATTTCGAGGCTCATCAAGCTGTTCAGTATCTGCGAGCACAGGGTATCTCTGCAGGGCCTTGTGGCGCTGCTCCAATCGCTGCTTTGCGGCGACTATCTGCTGACGATAAGACGAGTTTGGACCTCGATCAAAACTCCGTTGTGGTCTTGCTGTGCACCGAGGGCGGCAGGGATTATCGTCTGCCAATGGACGTTTCTTGGGATGACCCTGTGGCTATAGCTCAGGCTCTCGTCCGTATAGACTCTTCCAATCCTAGCCTGGGATCTGTCCCGGGACCTGGAGAAACGGAAATTGCTTGCTATATCGGGTCTTGGCTCGAGCATCGAAATATTGAAGCACATTGGGTGGAGCCGACCAAAGGCCGTCCATCAATTGTTGGCGTCGTTCGCGGCTCGGGTGGTGGAAAAAGCATCATGTTGAACGGACACATCGACACTGTCACCACGATCGGGTACGATCATGATCCCCTTGGCGGAGAGATCAGAGACGGCAGACTGTATGGTCGTGGTGCGCAGGACATGAAGGGCGGACTTGCGGCAGCAATGTCGGCCCTGGCGACGGCCCAGAAGGAAAACGTTCGAGGAGATGTGATACTGACTGGCGTGGCCGATGAGGAAGCCACCAGTATTGGCACGGAGCAAGTGCTCGCGGCAGGTTGGCGAGCAGATGCCGCGATCGTGACGGAACCGACCAACGAGGACATTGTCCATGCGCACAAGGGCTTCATCTGGCTCGAAGTGCAAATACATGGTCTGGCTGCACACGGCTCCATGGCCCTGGTCGGTATTGATGCCATTACAAAAGCAGGCTTCTTCCTCGTCGAGCTCGACAGATATTCACAAAACCTTTCCAGGGGCTATGAAGATCCTGTGTTGGCGCCGAGTGTTCACGCGTCCATCATCAAAGGCGGCGAAGAAGAATCGTCCTATCCAGCATTATGCACCATTCTAGTGGAGCGTCGAACCATCGCAGGCGAGACTGCCGCTTCAATTACAGCACAATTTCAAGGCATGCTTGACCATTTGGCCCGAACCGTCAAGGACTTCAGAGGCGACGTGCGAGTGACGTTTGAGCGGCCGGCATTCAGCATTGACCAAGATCACCCGTTTTCTCGCGCGGCGGGCAAAGCCGTCAGCCAGGTGCTGGGGCGAGAAGCCAAATTTCTAAAGGGTCCATTTTGGACGGACTGCGCATTGCTGGCGGAGAAGGGTATCCCGGTGCTGCTCTGGGGGCCCAAGGGCGATGGATTACATGGGAAGGAGGAATGGGTGGAAGTGGCTTCACTTCAACGTGTCGTCGCCGGATTGAATAAAATTGTGAGAGATTTCTGCTCCTGAGTTGGGGTCCGCGCAGCGCGAACAAGGGCCCTTCGATGCTTGATGCTTTTGGCTCATGGTCCGAACCAGACGCAGCCGCGTGTTTCACGAGGGAGAGAATCATCCGAGTCGCCTCTGTACAGAGTAGGGCCGAGGTGCAGTGACAGTCGTCGTGTAGCTATGTAAGTCAGGGGTCTGATATTGAAAACAATGGGCCATGCTGCCGTGCGCCGAAGGACGTATCTAAAGAGGTCGCAATTGGATACGACGTCATGTGGTTGGTTGGCTCTCACAGCCTTGCATCAGAACAGATGTAAAATGACAGGATGCCGCAACAGCCTGATGCAGGAGACGTAGATGGAGCCATGCTCATGGAGTCTTACAGTGCGCCGCCAAAGCCTCTGCAATGCTGCGTCCAAACTTGTCGCAAGACTGGTCGGCAGCCCGGACCGAGTTGTATATAGTGATCCATAATGTCCCGCGGATTTCTGTCCTTTCCACGGCCTCAAGTCCAGTCTGCGCCGCTCTAGCAGTGGCAGACGACGATGCAGGATATCCCAGATCCCTCAACGCCCTGTGTATAGACCGCATCAGACGGCCCTGCGCCGTTCTACGTACGACGGCCGAAGCACCCCCTACGCTCGTGATGAACACCCACAGCGGCTCCCTTTGCGCCTTGACCGCGTACTGTTCCCGCTTCATGGGCGCGAGAGGGTGTCCTCGGGGGCCAAAGAACCGAAGGTCGTAGGGATTTATGACATGGCGGGGGCTGTATGCCAAAGTCGCGGTCGCTCTCGAACACAGACGAGAGAGCTCGTGTCCTCCCCCGAACGGCGCCATGCACCCATTGTCCATCTCAATGCTGTGCCGAGAGAGGAAGGCTATGTGCTCAGGTGTCGTGAAGAAGACGCCATTGGGCTTGACGAAACCGGCGGCGTCGTCGGGGACGAAGCGCTTGACTCTGCGGCCTGGCGTCTTGGCATAGCCGCGGTGCTGCTGGAGAAGTAGCAGGCTTCGTCGGACAGATGAGAATGGGCGGCCGACGAGGCTGTCTGCTGGTGTCGCTTTCGGAACGCCGAGGGGGCTCGACCAGATGTGCGAGGAGAGTAATCGCATGAGGAGCGACGGAGTGGCGGACTCACTGTCGAGGCTCCGACGAGACGGTAGATTTCAAGACCTCATCGAGCCTACAATGTGCTTGACACGCAGGCTGCGGCTCCTTCAGCAACTACCCAAATGCAGGTAGGAGACGCGGAGGAGGACGGGACGAGGTCGGAACTTTTTTTACTTCTCCGAGCTGTCACCTTATTTTCCAGGTTGGATCCTCTTTTGGGGGCCGTTTTTTTTCCCCGGCCGGGGCTTGGAGGCTAAGGTCAGGGCCGTTATGATCACTTATCGATATCGCTGGGCCCCCCCGTGTCAGTGATGTGGGGGCACGCAACGTGGAAGGGCCGCTCCCTGATGCTGGTGTCACGACCACCGTATTTCCGAGGGAGCGCCGCCAGCATCATGAGAAGGCCGGTCGGCTGTGCCGTTTTTTGATGTGACAGCTGAGACAGCATGGATGGAGATTATCCACGTGGAGCGACGACCCTGGGAAACAGTGCAGCGTCTCTGAGCTAAGCTGATGATGTCAGCGTTTTCACACTGCCCATCTGTCAATTGCTCATGCCATCGCTTGAGAAATACGAACTTGCTGAAGAGCCTCTGCGAAGCGGACGTAGTAACGCCGGGGAAATCGCAGGAACAAATTTCATGTTAAAATCGTTCCTAGCATCAGTCTCGTTACCTGCACCGCCCTGATCCGATGGGGTTTGCGTCATGTACCATGGCTCGGATTCCTCCTTTACGCTGCGCATTGTGTAGTTCGTCGTCGAGCCGTTATTGAAGAAAATGTTGCTTTCTCTGAAAGGTTACTACATAATGTGGCCTAGCACCGCAGGACTTTCGATAGAGGTTCTCTCACCATCTGATGCGTAATTCCTCCTAGCTGTGAAAGGTTGTAGGGAACTGAAGGCTTGGACCGAAGGCGTGAACTCATACGTTCCCTAGACGCGCAGCTCGTCTGGACCACACTGGCCTCTAATGTCAGGCTCACAGGAGCTCATGCACAAGCTATCGGCACAGCCTGTGACGGCAGCGACTCGAATGAAACCAATGATTTGAGAAATCCATGCGACTCCCCACACCTGGTCTTTACTCTAGCCAACCGACTCGTCTTGCATACTTTCATCCTCGCGAAATGCTCATTGAGTTTATGGTTTCGGCTGGTCTGCAACTTGCCTCGGCAAACTAAACGCTACATGGCATTTCCTCGACAACGGGGCGAAGCAAAGACAGAGGCTGACAACTACTACCAAGCTATGGAGAACTTCGACGACGAAATACTCCGCACGTCTGAATAGACCGTCAATCTCATGAAAAATGAAGGAAAAATCAGACTCCCTCAAGCACTAGAGTCAAGACATAAAGTCGAGTACGGAATGTTTGCTGCATCGTTCTCGCCTTGCAGGGTTTTCGGATTGCTCTAGCGAGAGTATGATCAGATCTGCGTGCAATCGAAATTACATGTGTGTGCAGATGCGTGAAAAGTCCCCCGCACATGGCCCCATCATGACGAATTATCAAGCTCTCTCTGTTCTTCATCATCCAACAGCCCGAGAGCCTCGCGCCGCGTGGGCGCATCAGCTCGAAAGACCGGTCTCTCAGCCAGGGACGTCACTCGCGTTCCATGCCGCGCTTGTTTGCCGGCATAGTCCCAGCTCGCGTTATGTATAGTGATGCTAGCGACGACAAGTTCTCAGTCACACTCGGGGGCCGCGACGACATCACAAGCCCTCCAAGGAGCAGGAGCAACAGGATCATTAAAAAAACGTACCGGTTGTCCCACAGCACAGACGTCCCCGGCGTCCATCTCCACCGAACCTGAATATCAATGTTCGACTCAAACACGTCGAACAGGTACCCTAGGATGAGATCGCTCTCGGCCTTGTCCAAGCCCACGATGCGCACGGTCATGGCCCGGTTGACCCACAAAGTCTTCCAGCCCGTGGCAGGATGAACTCTGACGAGCGGATGCGTCCTCTCGACGTACTTGGGTCCGGCGCTCGGGTCATTCCGGTCCAGGTACGCGTGAGCCGACCTGTACACGGCGTGCCGGCCGTCGATGATCTTCCGAAACCCCGGGGATAGCTTCTCGTAGGCCCCGTAGCCGCTGGCCCAGAGCGTGTCGCCGCCGACGTCGGGAACAGTGTCGTTGTGCAGGTGCGTTATTCCCGCGGGCTGGTGCTCGTGCACAAGGTCCGTGTGCCAGCGCGACGCGCCGCCCGGGCTGCGAAACGTGGCCGCCTTTTCCGTCGCCTGGAGATCGGGCCAGATGACCGTCACCCCGGGCACGCCAGGAACTTGAGGCACTTGCGGCTGCAGCAGCAGCAAGTCAGTCGTCAAAATTCAGAATAACACCAGTGCATGTATTGCCGGTATGATGAGTTGCCCAAATTGACCAGCCACTCACATGGACTTCGACCTCGCCGTACCATTCACCGAGCTCCTTTTGTTGCTGGGGCGAAATGTCCTGGTTTCTCAGAAACACGACGCTGCGCTCGGCAATGAGCAGAGCCAACTCGTCACGCTGCTCGGACGTGAGGTCCTTGAGCTGGATTCCTTGAAGTTCAGTGCCAATGTTGGGAGTCAAGTCGGTGACTCGGGTCGCAGCTTTCAGCAAATGGATTTTGGATTTGACGGCTCTTGCACCGCTGTCCTCGTACCCTCGGTCCTCTGCGCGGATCTGATAGACATCCTGCAGATATAGCGGCTTGGCCGGCCGGTACGGATAGCCGTGGCTCAGGTCAATGCCGGCTTTGACGAGCCGCGCACGAGCTGGTTCCGGCAGGGCTAGAGTATCCTTGATCGGCTCCACCACGTCCGTAATCGCCGGGTCGATGGGTGCTGGCGTCATGTTGCAGGCCGAATGAATCCAAGCGTTAATTCTTTGGAGGCGAAATTCTCAGGGCGACCTCGTTCGGCGATGGGTGTGGCCGCAGTTCGTGAGCAAGATGGCACGGCCCCCAATTGAATTTTATCATCGTCGGCACTTTCGAAAATCCCCTCACGCTCTTCAGGCCTCACGGAGATGAGTGTGTGTGGGTGGTGTCATTAGCATCAATGATGGCGACATCACGGTACCCCTCACGCATTTATCCGGGTCGATGCAAGAAAATCAGACGTTGAAAGGCTCGAGAAAAAGCTGCATGAGAGCCTCGGTCCGAGAGGGCTGACCAACTTGTAAAAAATGCGGAGGCAAACAAATCACCTCCAGGAGACATTTGCTGAACGTAGAATTACGAAACTACCCATTTGGGCATCAAACTGCATTTCTTGTGGCTTGGCACCATTCACGTTTTCAAACGGCCCGAACCTATCATGTCTACCAATCACATCCCAAGCAGGCTCCAAGCCGAGACGAATGCGGACATTAAACACGCCAGTTGCGAGTCCGCTGATGCAGCCGAATCACCGTCCCCCATTGTCGGAGAGACAAGGGCCAAAAGGCACTGGAAATCTCATATATGGGACACCCTGGACAAGCCGCCCAAGGAGAGGCGCTTCTTGTTCAAACTAGACGCAGCCCTGCTGACTTTTGCCTCGTTGGGATATTTCATCAAATACCTCGACCAGATTAACATCAACAATGCGTTCGTGTCGGGGATGAAGGAGGACCTGGGCCTTGACGGCAACCAGCTGAACTACATGCAGACCTGTTGGACGGTGGGCTATGTGATTGGAGAGATTCCGAGGCAAGATGCAAAATACCATCCCCCAGTGCTGCCCTTGCCCTGCACGTTAAAACCATGTCTCGCTGATGCGCCACCAGCAATCTCCTCTTGACTCGAATCCGCCCGTCGATCTGGATCCCGTCGTGCGAAGTCACCTGGGCCGTGCTGACAATCATCATGGCAAAGTGCACGAGCGTGCGGCAGATTTACGCGCTGCGCTTCTTCATCGGGCTTGCAGAGAGCACGTTTTACCCGGGCATGCAGTACATCATCGGCTCGTGGTATCAGAAGCACGAGCTCGCCAAGCGCTCGTGCATATTCCACACCAGCAGCGCCCTCGGGACCATGTTCTCCGGATATCTCATGGCAGCGGTGTACCATCTCGACGGCCGCGGCGGCTTCAAGGGCTGGCAATGGCTGTTCATCGTCAACACCATCATCTCGCTGCCCATCGCGCTCGCTGGCTACTTCATGATGCCGGATGTGCCCGAAATCACGCGGACGTGGTATCTGAAGCCAGATGAGATCGAACTCGCGAGGGAGAGGATGAGAGCCGAGGGCCGTGCCAACCGCAGTCCTTACACCAGAGCCAAGATGCGCAAGATATTATCAAGCTGGCACATTTACTTGCTCACGGCCTTGTATATCCTCTTCAACAATGGGTGTGCGGCGACCAGTCAGCCAGCGTTTCAGATATGGCTCAAACAACGGGGCTACAACATCACACAGATCAACACATATCCTACCATTACGACGGCTGTCACCGTCATTACGACCTTGTTCTACGCGTGGACCTCAGATGGCTTGTTGCAAGGGCAAAGGTGGCCGCCGATTGTGTTCTCTGGACTGATGAACATTATTGTCTACACGAGCCTGAGCGTCTGGAGTATCCCTGACGGCTGGAAGTGGGCATGCTTTGTTCTTGCGGGCTGCGGCGGTGGCATCAGCGGCTTGTTATTCGCGTGGGCGCACGAGATTTGTGCCGATGACAACGAGGAGCGCGCCTTGGTCACGGGCACAATGAACGAGATGGCCTACGTTGTTCAGGCCTGGCTCCCATTGTTGGTATGGCAGCAGGTCGAGGCGCCAAGGTATCCAAAGGGCTATCCAACGTCAGTAGGTATTGCAGTTGGGTTAATCGGCACAACACTTCTGATCAAGGAGCTACATGGCCGTGAGATTATTCAAAAGCAGTCTCTGGTGCCGGATAGTGCGAAGGCCGGACCATCTTCCCGCGAGACCGAATACTGAACCATGGCGTTTTATAATGACCATATACGACAAAGAGGTAGATGGCAAATAGAAGTCAATCGCTTTCGTTCGTAGCGTCTTGAATGCTGTTGCTTTTTCGGGCAACACATCACGCGATTCGGCAGAAAACGCATGCCAGTTTCTACTTGAAAGTTCTCAAGCTACACGTCTTCGCAGCATACACATGCTGAGCAGACTGATTCAATTTCTGGGAACCGGATATCAAAGTCTGCATTCTGTTCATGATAATGATGCGGGAAATTAGCTTGTAAAGAAAACTGAGCTACAAGTCTGTGCTTATAGTTGGCACAGCTCCGATCGACTAACAACGTCATGTCATGTGATCCTTCTCCGCGGTCTCATGCTCACAACTGTCTTGAGGGCGGACCGCCGTTCAAATTCCCTACCAATAATTGTCTGTTCGGCGTGGTTTCCACTCGTTGAGAATGACACATAACCTCTATCAAAGTACTCTGGTCATCAGCCCTCGACGTTTTCTGCACTTGGGTACCTGCGCCCCCACGTTTTCCATGTCATACTCGCAGGCTAAAGACGCAAAGGCGAGCAATAGAGGCCACGGAGAGGAGCTTGTAAAGAAGCAAAGTCTCCGCGTTTGGCGAGGCGCAGGTGGCGACTAGCACGGCAAACTGAAATGAAAATTCGCTTAGCTCAAGGCTCTCATTTTTGGATTTCATCCCCATTCGAGTCTCTCAGCAGGGTCGGCAGGCTGTCTCCGGACAGTAGCCGTGATTGCAGGAATAGCTACAAAGGCCCTTGTACCCTTCACCCTCTCCAGGCAAGGGACATCCGTCAGTCGGCGCTATGGGTGGCGGCTTGATTGGCTCTCCATATGATGTGCAACTGCAGGGACCTGGCGGGCAATAGCCATAGCGGCAAGTGAAGCTGCACAGGCCGCCGTAGTTGCCGCTTTCGCCCTCGGTATACGTGCCGCCAGTGCAAAACATTGCTACAGATCAATTCCGCAGTTAGTCCTGTTTTCCCGACGAAAGCTCGAAGAAGAACGAATGGCAAGTGCAGAGCGGCACCTACTGCTGTTCGCCGTTGCAGCCGGCTTACTAGCGGAAGTCGTCGACGGACTGGTCGTTTGTGTTGACGTCTGCGAAGGGACCGACGCTAGGTTGGGATTCGTATCTGAATCCAAGCTCGCTCGTGATCTCATGCCCCCCACGATTCCTCCCACGACCGCTGCGGTGAAGAGCAGCACAGTCACTGCAAGCAGCGCGAAGAACCATCTTCTTCTGAGCCCACAGAGGGCCCGCGACCTCGCCGTTGCGGACTTGTCTGGCTCAATGGCTTCTTTCTCGTCGGTTTCATGGCAGACGAATTCTGGTGCCTCATG
Source organism: Aschersonia sp. MBC 508 (assembly GCA_030780645.1). NCBI lineage: Eukaryota > Fungi > Ascomycota > Sordariomycetes > Hypocreales > Clavicipitaceae > Aschersonia > Aschersonia sp. MBC 508. The sequence goes on along the minus strand of JAPFUF010000408.1, from coordinate 10,993 downwards.
CATGCTAGTCGGGCTGATCTTATCACGGCCAGAGTAGTCGAGAGCTTGGCAATAGGCCACCTCTGGACTGTCATTGCCATCGTTGACATCGCTGCAACTCGAGGAGAAGTCGCCGTCGCGCAGCTGCAAGCATCGGTCAGCTTCCCGGACATGACAACGGGTTGCAGTTTGAGGATGCCTACCATTTTGGCAGAGGCAGCGCGAGGACAGTTGAAGACTAAGCCTAACGGAACAAGTTTTTTTGGCATTGCCGCGGCCGAGGCCGTGGGCACGAGCCCGGCAGACCTCAATATTTCATTGTCTGGCACTCACGATGGACACCGCTTCAGGACATGGACCCATGTTCCCGGGCGTTACAACCAATGCCGTATGGGGTCGGAGGGGTCTGTCGAGCCACGTCGCGTCTGTGGCCTTGTTGAGCTATTATCTGACGTGAGACTGCATAATCCCACGATGTACACCCTGGATTTTTGCCGCCCGTCCCATGGTACTGCCGCTGGATCCCCAGTCATTACGATTCTTGGTCAAGCACGGCCGCTTCTGTCACCTCGACATGAGCCTTGCATGGCAGCTGGGGTTTGCCTGTTCAAGCGTCGCGCAGTGGAAAGAACCAAAGGTTATAATTTGGGGCCGAGGAGCATTTTGATCGATCAGTAAAGATGAGCCGAGCCGGGGACAATCGCCCTGGCTGACTGTTGGTCCAACGGGCCGGGCCTAGTGCAGGGGCTTGTTTCCATCTAGTCAAATGGTTGCCACGAAGCCCGATGCTGAAAAGGGCGGGGAGGGGAAGGGGAAGGGGAAGGGGAAGGGAGAGGAGACATTCGGAAAGGCTGATTGATTGATGGATGTCGTTTGCGAAATGTCGCGATCGCGAAGATCGCGGAGGAACTTGCCCAATTTTCTGCCTCACCCACGACACCAATCAGATCGAATCGCCCGATGGCTGCGATGAAATTCGTGCGTTTGCAGACTCCTTTAGGCATGCAGAGGCGCGCCAGAAGTCGACCATTGGCTGAGATGAAGCCGCTGGCAGGCGGCGCACCATTCGTTTCGCTGACAGAGACGAAGCCACGAAGTCAACACCAAAGCTTTCCAAACGCGAATGGCGGGAAAATTTAGGCCCGTCTCGACGTGTGCGCATGGCTCGCTAGCTGAAACATGGGTAGTATAGCACAAGATGGCTTTGGGCTAAAGTCTTGCGTATGCGTTCCGGTGCGCAGGTGTGCCGCACGATCGCGGATACGATGCACGAAGAAGACATAGGGAGGGACGTGACTGCCGTGAACGGACTGGCCAGCTTTATTGCTCGACGCCCTGCAAGGCAATCCATCGTTCCCTTCATCCTCCCCCGCAGGATTCGCCGTGATTCGTGGATTCAAGGGACGCCACCCGGGAGTTAGTCTGTGCGTCTGACCGATATGGGCACCAAGGTTGATGAGACGAACAGCATCGCAGGGGATATAAGGCGGGCGGGCGTGATGACGGCTGTAGGGATCTGCTTCCTCCGGGGGGGAGCCATCGCGTCTGTCCTTGTCCTGGCAATACAAGAAACGCCACAGCTGACCGTTGGCGAACTACCGGTGGGCTTTCTTCGTAGTCAGTCCACGGGAGCAGATGAGCTAACGCAGACTGCCACACCTGAAATGGCTATCCTGTGCTAGCAGATACTGCATCGTGCTGTCAGCACATTGCAATTTGCCATTTCGCAGGATCGTCGCACCAAAGATCCGTCGGCCCAGTGGCCAGGCTAGTGATTGGCATTCAGGTCAAACCGCTTCGGCGCGGAGGTGGCTGTTTTCTGAGCAAATGGCAATGCTCCTTTTCTGCCATTGCCCGCCAATTCGCAGACGCTGCATTCGGCAAGGCCGTTGAGAGTGAGAAAGAAGAAGATCATATCAATATCCGTTCTACGGCCACGGCGACTCCGATTGGACATGTGGCTACTAGGGGGGAGTACGACATCGCTTGACGCGCTTTCAAAACGATGTGCCTTCTCCTCGTATATGCCCGCATCTAATTTCCAGGAACCAATGACTGCTTTGTGCCACCACAAGTGACGACTGGAGTGCCGCCCTTTTTCTACCGATGGCTCTACTACAAGGGTTCGCTGTTATCGTTGTACAGCGCTTGGGTGGACAGAAAACCCCGTTGGAGGATGACGGTTGTGAAACCTTGCCAAACTTCACGTCTTGGCTTCAACCCTAGGGCCTCAATAATACCACGAATACCTGCGTCACGTCACAAGCTATCCTCTTGAAACCTGAGTACCTGCAGCTTGTGCCCATTGGTCATCGAGTAAGGTCGCTGCAGGATCCGCATTTGAGCCTCCATTTTTGACCGATAGGTTCATTTGATGGATTGTTTGGGATAAGCAGTCAGCTTGTTCCTTCGCATCTGGTCCTTGCAGCGGACTACAGCTTGATGTGTCAGATGGAGCCGAACCACGCCAGTTGTGCAGGCGTATCAGCCACTCAGCCCGGATGAAGTGAGAATTGACTGTGTTTTCATATGATACTTTTCAATACCTGTCGCCTGCCTTTATAGTAAACTGAGCCGATAATCTCCCTGGGGCAGCTCACATTTTGCACGCTGACCTTGCACGGTTTTAAACCGCCACTTGACGTTGGCTTCAGTGCACTCGGATAAGTTGTGGCTATGAACCCATTGTTAGAATCACTGTATTTCTCATGGTTGATCCTTGGCTTTTCATAACTGCTGCATATGTCTACATGGCCTCGATTCCCCGGAGACAAGACTTGCTTGCAGACCAAAACGACACAAGTGGATGCGGCTTGTCATCTATACTTCTATGGGTGATAGTTCCTCTTCAGTCCACTTGCTCTTGATCGCGCAGGTGTTTGATAATTAGGCTTCGATTAGAACATTCCTCGTTTTAATAGTAGAACGATTGAGTTATATTGGAAATTACGTGCATTTGTCCGCCCCCGGCCCCGCACTATGCAACACAAGTACAAGTTCGTAGCAATAGCACATTGATTTCGTGATGCTGGGGCGTCCATTTCCGGGAATATGGTGCAGATTTTAGAGGTCGATTTGCGAAGCGCCATCTGCCAAGCCGCAAGCACGAGAATTAGCCAGCAACACGCTCACTGCAGGACATTATGCGCAGACCACTGTTCATGACCACGGACAGTGATCACCTCGCGCGATTCTCACCACGTCTTCGATAGATAGCTAGCCAGTCTTCAACAAAATCGTTTACCTGCATTACCCATTCTAAATCATCACTTGATTTTAAATTACAATTCATCGCCAACCGTGACAATTGTCTACTCAGAGTGTAGTGAGACAATGCCTCTACAGGGGGTGTCATCAGCATCGGTAGAGGGCCAGTCGGCTGTGCAGTTCTCTCATGTGGCATGTAGACACCCTGTAACGCATGCCAAGATATCCCTTGGGACCAATCACAGTCGTCACAGCCAATGGTATCGGCTCCGTCATGTCTCCAGCTAACGGCGTTATTCGGCGAACGATAGAGATCGGGTGCTTGAATCGTCAATCGCCATTTCGACTGCTCGTAATCGGATTCAATTCTCCGTTCAAACTGCATAGGACCATGGGCATTTGTCACTCAAAACGCGAGCGTAATCAAAGTGTCGTCCGCGGGCACATAGCAGGCTGAGCAGCGTCGAAGGGCACGAAGAGCACGGTGCCAGACAGAGAACAGCAGAGTAGACTGTCATTAACACAAAATGATCTCTTACGCTCTATCAATGTGATTGGTTCTGAATTTCATATTGACGCTCTGCTTCGCGAATGCTACACATCTCCTCACGTATATCTAGTTCACGCCATAATTGGTGAGCATACCCTCCACAACACGCACGTTTTCTGTCCAGAGGTCAGGTCCCATTTTTCCGTTGCAAATTTTTCCTTGGGACATCACTCGGGCCGCAAGAAAAGGGCAGATCGGTACCATTCCATAAAATCCTTAGCCCCCCGACTCTCCCAGTGAGCCTTCCATGAAGTAATAGCAAATCAGAAAGAGCTATGGAGCTAATTTACTTACGAATACTTAGATCTAAAGCCGTTTAAAGCCCCCCTTCGGAAGAGTATCTCAAGGCATGAGTGAGTAGCCAGAAACGGATTGCTGGCGCAGAGCTCCTAGTTAATAATAGCATTTATCTCGACGTGGTTCTCGTCTTATACAAAGACATTGTAGAGGCCTATGTCAACGCGGAGGGCTACGATAGGGCGGTCATTAACAGTTTGGGGGATTCTTTCTAGTGAGTCATTAATAAACTCTTAGATGACGGTTATGTATTTCTCTTCATAGTCCTCAATGCTATTTGCTCTTCGTAAACTAGACATAGCGTGTTAAAGCCGGGCTTTGACGCATATGCACACGGATACAAAAGGACCGCCCAAAGCACAGTGCCAATTAGGACTAATAGCAAGGCTGTTGCTGCCGTTGTCGTCGTCTAGAGCAATCAGCTCGCCTGTCTGGCGAGGGGATGGAGGAGGAAGGTCCCAGCAGCCTTGCCAGGCTAATGCCACTTTGCGCACTAGCTTAAGTCTGTCGGGATGACACATAATGGGATAGACTCGCTCTGCCATAACTCCGGGTACAAACTGTGTCATCTATCTTCTGAGCCCTATGGCTTGCTAATGCTCTGCCTCACCCGGAATAAGATAGACGGCGGGCATTGGAATTGCACCTAGTGTACTATGGGCATGAACAAAATTTATGAAGGCATTTGCGGATGCCACATTGCCGTGAGAGCGCTGCTAGATAATATAAACAGTGTCCGTCACAGTTACTTTGTATAAGGTACTAAAGCCTCCGTCTATGAATCTGCGAGATAATGCACTTGTTTGGCCAGTCGCAGCCAGAACAGACTTTTGCATGTCCTCCGTAGTGCTCTCGATCTTCTTGAAAGCTGATAGCTCTCCGCTATGTCTATTATCCGTGATCTGGTACCTGTCGAGAGTTTTGCGACTCTTGTAGTGGCATCGATTACACCCGGATATGTTTTTTTGAGCAAGACATCAGCAGCCTGAGACTACTCCACGGCGCCGGGGCCAGCCGCCACTTTGCCGGATGTACTGGCCGTTCACTGAAAGACGCTAGGATTCCTGCAGCTTGGATGAAGTGAAAAGAACGTCAGATAGCAGATAGGGACTGCCAATTATATGATGCGATTTTCCCTTTTTCTCTTTCTTTAGAGATAATTAAAGTAGTGCTTGGACACTCGGAACCTACCTAGTAAGCCACCGTGTTTGAGCCAGTGGTCGGCAAGGTGTGACTCATGCAAAGTGCTTGGTTTCTGCCAGCCATTGTTGTTACACCGCAACCAGACATAACAATGCAGCCAGCGAGGCGGCACTAAGGTCCGCCATTACAGAATAGGAAGAAAATTATTAAAAAAAAAAGCGATAGAAATATTGAGAAAAATACTGTATTTATTGTATGTTTACTTCCTTCTCATCACGTAGAAGTTTGATAATTAGTCCTCGATAAGAATAGCCCTCGGTGCGGTAGCTTTCAGCTTGGTAGAACGGGTCGGTTGTGTTAACAAGGACGTGCATTTGTCCGCCTGCGGCCCCGCACGGTGCAAGGCTCTCATCCTCGTGTGAGGCAGAGGCATTGGTTGCTGCTTCGATTGTGTTCGCGATGTCGCTGTACAGGACGGCGAGCTTTCCATCCCCGATATGCTTGCCAACCACTTGGACGCCCTTTCTTTTGGTAATCGGCAACTGAGTACACTCGTTGGAAGCAGCCTCGCTCATCTTCCAGAACGGCTGGCGACGTTCCCTGATGACTTGCTCTTGATAATCTCGGAGGAAACTAGTGATCCATTTCACATGCGCCATGTCGAGGTCCTGAGCCACGTGGCCCGTCTCATTGTAGCAGATTCGTGTCGAGGGCTCCGGGCTGCGGCAGAGGGCAGATGCCAGATTGGCAAAGGTGATGGCGCCGTAAAAGGTCTCACTGAAACGCATGGCTGCGGAGACTTGTTCGATGATAACGATGATAGAATTTGTTATGGAAAATGAAGAGTGAGCTGCACTGAGTTGAGGTTGGTAATGATCAGCGAAGAGGACCTTTTTATGTTCGGATTGTATCAGAGTAGGGAAACGCGGCGCATCAAGAGCATGTCGAGGAATCTCTGCTTTTGTCCGTCACCGCCAAAATCTGTCAGACAGGGCTCAAACGTTCGGCCTTCTTTCCGCCTTCTAGAGCAAAGCGAGATGTCAGTGAATGCTGGGAGGGAGCCTGCATCATAAAACTCCACTAGTGAGGCTTGCAATTGAAAGACAAACCGGCCGGAGCCTCGTTGCTTCATGCCCCATTGAAGGCGCCTCGTCAATCGTGTGGCCTGCTTCCGTCACCGCTCAGGTGGATCGTCGCCCGTAATGAATAGAATATGTAAATGGGCATTATTTCGGGCTGCAAAAGACCGAGTGTAGCTATACTTTGGGAAGCGTTTCCAACGGCGGGGTCGAGGAGTGAGGTGATGCTCATGGTGTTCTGTCAGGTGACATATTCTGCACATTTGTCTTGCGTAACGTGATAAACACAAGGAAGGCTTTCAAGCGGTGTACAGCCCGCCGAGAACCATCACGGGACTAGCATTACGCGAAGAAATCAATCTGCCGAAGGACATGTAATTGTGGGATACGCGGGGGTTTCAAGATCCAGCGCGCGAGTTTCTAATTATGCGGACTAAGACCCTTCTTTGTCTCGGAGCCCCTCGTCACAGGATATTGACCGAGCGACCTTTACCAGGCCACGTCGCTTCGTTGGCCTGAGCAACTGGTTATGCGTGACACAAATGGCATCGTAGATGCATGTATGCGACGGAAAGATGATCTTGCGGATCTTTTCTTGTACGTAAGGGCGCTCTCGAACTGGACTGAAACAAGGCTTCGGCAAGGCCGACTCACCGAGATCAATCGTCGTTGAGGAGAGAGATCTCTCTAATCTTCGATGGTGATCACAACATACTACTCACACCACGCCGCCAGAAAATACGATCTTAGCTTGCACAAACAGCGTGTCGTCTGTTCGTTCTACTGTTGCCTTATAAAGCGCTAATAGTTTAATGACCATCACTCATAGCGTCGTCTTGACTGGCGTCTCAACTGTCAACCTCCCTGCTTCCACAATTTCAGCATCCTATGTTCGGCGTCTCTTCTTCGACGCTGTCGTAACCGGCGTCCCGAGTCTCGACTTGGGATAGTAGTGTTTGGCGCCTTCCTCGCTGGCAAACCAATACTCGGCATCATGAAATGCACCGGTGGTCTCGGAGTTCTCATCCTCACCATTTATGTCTGGCATAATCAAGTCATCAAAGGGTTTCATAATACAGATTTCAGTAATCGAGGGACGTTCAGCTACACAAACACCGAAGACCCTTTTATTAGAAACGGGCTCTCGTAGGAGAATGGACGTTTGAGGGCTTCCTAAGAAGACAAACTTCATACATCCATCGCAGTTGATCTTTCAAACGTGAGCAGACAAGATTCAACGTTCCGCACCGTTCCGCACCGATGGCACAAATGCCACGCCGCTCGAGCTTAGACTGACTGAGTCTTTCGGGCGATAGACCGATCAAGGTCAAAGTCGCAGGCTGCTATACGACTGGATGACCCCTTTGCAGCACGCTTCATTAAGATCCTGACGCCTCGGCAATCCGAGGCGTCCAGTGTGCTGTCCGATTCGTCCTACTGTAGTTGTCGTTTCCATGACAATTCTGAAAATCTCAGGGCGCTCACGTCGATTCTCGATTAGTCACTTGGTTGTGCCAGTGCCGTCGGTGGGTCGACCTTTTATTTTTTATTTTTTTGGGTTCTCGTTGAGCGGGTAAAGCCCAGAGCATCTGATGAGTCATTCGCGGGTGAGGTATGCACACAGAGGTCCAGCCGTTGCCTCATGAAGCGAAGCTGGGAGAGATAGCCTGGTGCCTGCTCGACAGCTGAGTCATCGTCTGTATATGGGAAGCTCAGAAGGGTAATAAGAGGGAAAGCAGGGCAAAAGTAACATAAAGAGACGAGATAGGAGGGAGCGCCGCCCGTATTCGCCTCTGCAACCGCCCTCGCGTACCCTAGATTGGGGGACAATTTAATCTTTGCACGAGGGCCCCAACGTCTGTGAGCGCTGCTACAAGACTTTTGTGGAGCTGCATCAGTTTTTTTTTGTCTTTTATCAGACAACCTCCAATCCCCCTAGCGCTGGGGGTGGCGCGAGAGGTAGGCAGGCACCTGGGTACCGTAGTGTTGGCAACGGCACACCGGCCCTTGTTCAGTCCACACACGCACGATACATTCTGTCCGCGCACATTCCCACCCCTCCCTCCTCATCAACGCTCTCCGCCTCCGTCATACTCCAACACGATCCGACCTACTTCTCTGACCCAGCGCCAGATACACCTATTCCAACATGCCCAAGAACAAGGGAAAGGTGCGTCCCCGGAAGCACGGCTGGTCATCACAATCGAATTTACCCCGCCCCCGCTCGCGTCAAAACAAACGAATAACAATCGTGCTAATTCAGCTTGCTCGTGATAGGGTGGCAAGAATCGCCGGCGTGGTACAAAGGAAAATGACGATCAGCGCCGAGAGCTGACGTTCAAGGAGGATGGTCAGGAATACGCACAGGTCATCAAGATGTTGGGCAACGGGCGTCTCGAGGCCTTGTGTTTCGACGGGAGCAAACGTCTCGCCAACGTAAGTCTGATGCAACAGGACGCAACTCCTCCCTGACCTTTTCTATCACCAAATTTCACTGCGTATCGTGTCATGCCTCAGAGTCTGTTGAATCGCGCGTGGTTCTGCTCATACTACGACTAAGAGGCTGGATTCCCGTCATCACAGATAGGTCAACGCATCCTGCCTCGAAGGCGGACCTCTCTGTCTAGACAATCAGCTTTCAACCACCACTTGCCCTACTCCCTTCCTTCAGACACCCGCCCTTTCCCTCCCAAATGCACTTGTGCATACTCCCTTTGACCCCACGGGTTCTTGAAACCGTCTTCCAACTTGATTCTAATGCTCACAATCGCAGATTCGCGGCAAGATGCGAAAAAAGGTCTGGATCAATCAAGGCGACATCATCCTGCTCTCACTCCGAGATTTCCAAGACAACAAAGGCGATGTGATTCTCAAGTACACTTCGGACGAGGCTCGGGCGCTGAAATCATACGGCGAGCTTCCCGAGCATGCCAAGATCAACGAGACCGACACCTTTGGTCAAGGCGAGGACGGCGAGGCCTACTTTGAATTCGGTGACGCCGATTCTGAAGAGGACTCGGCTGGAGAAGAAAAGAAGAAGGAGGTCGATATCGACGATATCTAAAGCATGCCTCCCGCAACAGCGGATTCGCCTACCCTTTCAGTCAGCCAAACTGGTCCCCTTGCGCAAACTAGGATTTCTGGTGGATGTCCTCAGTATACGATAACGCTTGCACTAGATAGGACGACGTTTGTGGTGCTGCCAACAGGGCTGCTCATGCTTCTCTTGATCGGTGTGCTACGGGACTTTCTTTGCAAATGATCATCGGTACATCGGACGCGCGGACAGGACGGCTCATTTAGCGCATACTACATTTAGATACTGTCTTCTCTCTCAGTCCATTGGGAAACGAGTACGGGCGCCTGCGCGGAACCCGCACATTCGTCCCTATGGACCCGCGACAGTAGCAATTTACAAATGGAAATTTGGGGACTGCCGTGGTGGGAGAGACGTCACGGCATGTTCATCAGTCGTGTTCTATTCAAGCTTTTCCTAGGGCCTCTACAGCGGTGACTTTGATGATGTAAGAGTTTGGCTTCACTCTCAATCGTTGGCATACATTTCATCATGCTCTCTGCGCTTGTAACAGATGCTTAGTCAAGGAATCTCTTGGCCCGGCTCCCCTCCCCAGCGTGTAGTGTATTTACAAACAATGATCGACTTGCTAGAACAAGACACAAATCGACAGAGGAAATCAGTGAAGTTCTTTCTGTAAGCCTCCCATGGGATGTTTTCGCAACGCCGCGTCAGGAACAAATATTTGAAGTGTGCGTGTTGGCACATCAACTCGATAGCCCTGAATGAAGCTAAAAACGCGTGACCTTTTGTGAGTGAATATTTAAGTCAGGCCAAGTCCGGGATCTCTCGTGCACCGGAGCTCTAGTCCCAGTCGTCTTCCTCTTCATCGTCTAGTAAAACGGGTTAGTGTGCTTACGCAAGTAGGTGAGGGATGGTTCCGAGAATAAGACGTACCACTTCCGCTGACTTTGGCGTTGCGCTTCTTCAACGCGGCAGCGAGGGCATCGGCCATGCCGCCTCCAGCTGCTCCTGTCGCGGCGCCTGCCGCTGCAGCGCTTCCCGCGCCCCCCGAGTCTCCCGCAGCGCCAACTTGAGCAGCACTGCGATCGCGGATCTGCGTCCTGTCAACCTTCTTCAGTGAGCCGATACCTCCGGCTTTGTGTATGTCTCCCAGAACAGCGGCTCGTCCCTTGTCAACCGGGGGTGCAGATGCCGGGGGAACGCCGGAAGCGTACCCCGAATCGCGGTTGGGCGGAGGCGGAGGCGGAGGCGGAGGCGGTGGAACGGGAATACCACCGTTGGAAGAAGGCATAGGTGGTGGAGGCGGCGGAGGAGCATTGCCGATCGAGGATGGCAGAGGCGGCGGGGGTGGAGGAGGCACAGGAGGTGCATGAGAAGCTGTCGCGGACGAGGGCAAGGGCGGCGGAGGCGGAACAAGGGGAGCGCTTGTCGACGGCAGCGGTGGAGGAGGTGGAATGTTTGCAGGACCAGGCGGTGGCGGCACGGGTCGCGAGTTGGTCGGCGGAAGAGGAGGCGGCGCAGCTGCAACTGGGATCTTCGGAGGCAACGGTGGAGGAGGAGCGGGAGGTGCTGAGCCTGAATCGTTGGCTCGCGGAGGGGGAGTAGGCGGTACCGGCCCGCGGTTCGGTGTTGGAGGAGGAGGGACTCGCTGGCCGGTGAAGGCGGGAGGAACATGGAATTTCTGACTCGAGCTTTCGG
>JAPFUF010000407.1:0-11629 GCA_030780645.1 Aschersonia sp. MBC 508 | reverse complement strand
CATTGTACGGGCGGATGACGGGGACCACGCAGGCTCTCAAGAAAGAAAAGAAGGAAATGACAAAAAAAGGTGAATCCAAGAAGTTTATGGCGAATTCTGGGAAAGAGAAGGTCAGTTTTTTTTTCTCTTTACTTTCTGTCCTTTGCTGGTAATGGCATGGCGTGTGTGCGGACAATTAGCAGTATACGCACGCATGCACTGCAATCAGCGACGAAGCCCTTGCATGCCGATGATTTGGAATATATGCACGCCTGTTTACGCCCACCCAGTGAGCGTGCGCATATTGCGAGGACGTACAGCGTCGGCTCCCTGCTTCGCGGGCGCCGAGATGAGACATTGAAGCAGCAGCAGCAGCAGTGCATGTGAGGGTGCATTGTGCTATCGTACCTGTCGACTGGCCCATGTTTCAGCGTGTGTATGTGTACGTGTGTCGTGCCGCACAACAGCGGCAGTGGCACATGTACGCGCAGTGTATGTGTATCCAGCGTTGGGTTTGTTCGATTCTTGACAGGTGCAGTGGCACTTGTACGAGGGCGTGGTGATTCCTCCCAGCCAGTACATGATCCGTGCCCATCATAATAGGAAAGAGTATTGGCAAGGTCAGCGGAAACCGCTTGTTGTTTGGTAGTTTAGCCCCTCGGAGGTTTCTCTGAAAGTAAGGGATTAATGGAATGCACTGGGAGTTAGGGGGGAGTACCCCATACTCCCCCTCTGACTCTAACCACTCGCGCAATCGTGACAGGCCATCCGTGTGGAAGTGCCAGGCGATGGAATAAGTCTCCTGTGAGATACACTGGCGCTTTAGCTCGTCTGCAAGCTGCTTTGCAGTCCTTGAGCCCTGAGTGCAGTAATGTGCTTGGACCGACGACATGATCATGCGATCCATGTTGAGATCAGCAGTAGAGCTTGTTTGACTGATTGCTCGGAGGGCTTCGGATCCATACAAGGTCCGGCAGTCCATTGTCTTTGTTCCATAAGTATCGCACATACCAATTTTGAACACTCTTCCCGTAAAAATGTTATACTCAAGATCGACGAATCTAAGCGCTGAGGCAGGCGACTTCCCGGTTCTAATGGAGTCCATAAGCGCAAGTACTTTCCCCATGGCAGGTTCGTCGGACCACTTGAGCTGCAAAAAGCGGAGAGACGTGCTCTCGTAGATTTTGAAGTTGAGGGAAGTCTGTTTTCAGAGGGTTTGGGTCACGCCATGCAGAGAGGTGATCTTTGCACAATCTTGAGCCGCCGCAGCCAGGTTTGGTGCAACCTGCGTTCTCGCATATCTGATGATGGCTGCTTGCCTTCAGGTCGTACTTCTCAAGCGCGGTTGCTCAGGTCAAAACTCTGTTTGACACGAGATGCATCTGGTCCGCATGTGTAGTCCACCTTCACTGCGGCGAAGGGCAGTGGTCTTAAGACTTAAGGTCGCGGACGCTGGGCAAAGTCTGCTAATCATATTGTCGACAACTCGGCAAGGCCCAATGCAGTTGAGGCCTAGATGAGCAAGGGAACGAGTCGAGAAGTCTGGATATTCTGGTTGTAAATCAGTCATGGACAGCTGTTGTAAACTGTACATAGCTGGACTCACCACCTAGTAGCCTCTGATTTCTTTCCAACAAGGCGCGCTGCGGTTCCTCGATCGTGTCAATAGCGAAAACCGCACGTGACAGAGGGAAGGGGGCCAGGATTCCCGGCACCAAATGGAAATGACTTTTTCCCCGGACTGTCATCAGCTTGAAAATCACCAGTGATGTCAAGGGATTCGTCGCTCTCGGCCGCAGTCGTAGTCGCTTCCGCATCTGCATCCGCAAATTTTGTGCGTACGATGAACTCCTTAGGTTGCGGAACGTTCGTTAGAGTGGTGAAATGACCTAATTCTTCATGCTGCTTTTCATGTTCGAGATATGTATCTCGACGTTTTCCTCGACCCATGACATTGTCCACACATTGCGGGATGGGGCAAAATCCACCGACGGTGTTTGTATGCATGATATGTTGCCGCCGCTTTGTCTGCGAATCATTGTGTGCAGCCGCTCTCTTCATGCAAGACGCAAAGGAATGTTCCATAGTGCGCCACGTTGGCATGCATGGCTGCCGCATGCGAGTCTGGGAATCGTTCCGAGCATCCTTCTCGGTCTGCCATAGGGCACACGTGGATCAGTGGCGGTGCGTGATCATGTGCCTCCTTCATATGGCCTGTCAATCTTGCCTCAGAACGCAAGACCGATTTGCAGCCCGGATGAGGACACGGAATTTCTGACTGAACCGTGCATTTCTTTACACATGGCTTGCCAAGGTTGACGAGGAGTTGAGAATCTCTGCGCAGCCCTCCACGTGGCAGGGATAAACAATGGCCTCATGCAAAAACTTTGACATGTTCCTTAATCCCGAGTTTTCGACCTCAAGGTTTTTGGGCAGCCTTCCACTGGGCACCGAAACTCCAACTTGAGATGTTCAGATCTGTGATGCAGGTTAAGAGCATTCTGGCTTTTGCACACAACCTCACAATCCTGGTGTGGGCAAGAAAAAAGTCCGCATGTGAGGATGCTTCTGTTCGAGACGAGATTGCATGTCCAAACCGTTAAGGAAGATCTCACTGCTTTGTGATATTCGATATCTGGGTGACTGGACCGCACTTCCTTGACTCTTCCTGAGACCAACTTTTACAGATATCTAGCTTCTCGCTGTGGGCAACGCAGCTTGAAGCGGTACGGCTGTTGAAACTTCGCTCCCCCTCCGGTCTCGGCAGGTGGGGCGTTAGGGCTCACGTGGTTGATTCTCTTCTAGCTCAGTGAGGCGGGGCCGAGTTGGGCTGCCAGCGAGTTTCGGAGGAACAAGCGGTCCCTGACCTCTCTATTCAGCAATCCCCTCACTTCCTTTTCCAATCTCCCTTCTTGACCATATTTCTTTATTAAAGACCTCCCACGTCATCTTCCAATTCATTCTCATGATTCATCACATAAAACGGACCTTTCTCTGAGCAGAAATCATCGGACAAGTATTGCAATCATGACGCAACACAACGTTGTTGTTTTTGCGGGCGACCACTGTGGCCCAGAGGTAATTAACTATACCTAAGCTTTCCCACTTCTGACTTTATATAAATAAAGAGAGCCTGACTTTAACTATTTAATAGGTTATTGCTGAGGCAATCAAGGTATGAACTCGGTGTTCGCGACCTGCACTTAAACAAGTTTGACCTAGGAATTAGGTTATTAAAACGGTTGAGGAGCTGAGCCCGACTGCTGGCAAGTTTAATCTAGAGGACCACCTGCTTGGAGGGGTAAGTCTTCTCTGAACAACAGAGTACATAGGCCCTGAGCTTGCTAACTTTGGCGTTTCTCTATCTAGTGCTCCATTGATCAGACTGGTGTGCCCCTTACAGATAAGGCCCTTGCTGCCGCCAAAGCTGCCGACGCTGTGCTCCTCGGCGCTATTGGCGGCCCTGAATGGGGCACCGGCGCCGTGCGCCCTGAGCAGGGCCTCCTAAAGCTACGCAGTGAAATGTGTGCATATGGAAACCTCCGTCCCTGCTTCTTTGCGTCTGATGCCCTTGTTGAGTCCTCTCCTCTAAAGGCATCTATATGCCATGGCACCGATATAATGATCGTTCGCGAATTAACTTCTGGACTCTACTTCGGTAAGCGCCGATCATTCGATGGGCTTGATGCATTTGATACTACGCTTTATACAAAACCTGAAGTCGAGCGTATTGCGCGATTAGGCGGCTATCTAGCTAGGGGTAGAGGAGACTCACGGGTTATCTCGCTCGATAAAGCAAATGTGTTAGCAACAAGTAGACTTTGGCGTTCTGTAGTTGAGGAGGTTTTTACGAACGAGTTTCCTGATCTAAAGGTTGAGCATCAGCTTATTGATAGCGCGGCCATGATTATGGTTAAGAACCCAACGCAGCTAAATGGCGTTGTGCTGGCGCCGAACTTGGCAGGTAAGTAAGGCCCTTTGTTTGTTGTAATTTAGCTAACAAGTTTCTAGGAGATATTCTCAGCGATGAGGCAAGTGCTATAGCTGGAAGCATAGGGCTTCTCCCGAGCGCAAGTCTCTGCGGGATTCCATCCTCTGCAGTGCCTGCTATCTATGAACCAATTCATGGTAAGACTTTTGTCCCCGCTAAAGCCCTTATGCTAACGAAGATAACAGGTAGCGCGCCAGATATATCAGGGAAAGGGATTGTTGTATGTTAAGACCTTATTTCAGGTAATTCCTTTGTACTTACGATAAATTAAAAGCTAACATTATTTCTAGAATCCTATTGGTACTATTCTTTCTGTAGCTATGATGTTCCGGTACTCTCTGAATATCGCTTATGAGGCTAAAGTCGTCGAGGATGCGGTCCGCGCTGCTATTGACGCCGGGCTAAGGACTAAGGACATGGGGGGCAATATGAGCACCGTAGAAGCAGGAGATGCCATCGTTGCTGAGCTGGTCAAGATTCTCAAAGCGTGAGTCGAGAACAGAAGTAGTGGAGGAAAACAGTGGTTGACAGAAAACTAGTTGAGAAAATACTGGTTAATTACAAAGGGCACAGACAGAAGACCTGTACGATACGCCCGACCAGTCGCTAGATAAGCAACAAATATAAAAGCCTATTACTTGAAATACAAGTCAGATATAGCAATAGCTTCATCCGCTGCCTTGTTGCAGCATTACTTGACTCGCCTCCAACAGCTACAGGGCAAGGATAACATGTGGCCCTTGAGCATAATTACATCCTTCTCACATCCTGCCCAAGGACAAGGAATCAGATCGCCCTCCCGATACGTGCTAAGATGTATCTCGACATGATCTCTCGTTTTGTATACCGAACTGAAGTGGCGGGAGTCGCCATTCCGGATGCAGAAAATACACTGTGTCTTCGCGCAGCTCTGGGAAATCGGACAATGCGGAGGACTTGCCTCTTCATCCAGCTTCGACTGAACAGGTGGACGCCGCCGTGGAGGCTCTTTCTTGCGGCATTGAGGGAGGATGGCGTTCGCAGTGCGAATCCGGTGCTCCAGTTTTATCTCATCATCCAGATGCAACATCTCCTCGCAGATGAGGCCAGCAACCTCCTTACGCTCAGCCAGGTGGTGTTCCACCTCTGGTGGCTTCCACCCGTCAGCACCTAGGTCAAGCTGTGTGTTGTCCTCGAGCTGTTTGTTGACCTCTATGGTGTCGATCGTGTTGAAATAATGCGCTCGGGAGTGCTTTTTCGCTGACTTTGTCATCTTCTCCTTTGCGCACTTGAGAGCGTCGCCAGCCTTCTTGTAAAGCTGGTAGAGCTTCGTCCCGGCTGTCTCTGCTTTTTTTATCGTCCCTGACTCCGATCTGATCTCCTGAGAAAGCTGATACCTGAGTTCCTTTAGCTTGTAAACTTCTGGATCCAGTCGCAACTTGGCGGCTTCATCGGACGTGAGCTCTATCGGAGCACGAGGGTCAACGTAGCGGCTCATATGCGTAACAGCCTTGAACAAGGCCTGAGCCGACGGCTGACCCAGGAAGGCAGCTTGCACATGACATTGAACTCGCTGGTTGATATAGGCCTGGTAGATGCCGGCGTCCCGGTGGTTCATGACCTGTTGCAGCTGGGCCTATGTGACAGTAACTAGACGAAGTCAGTATTAGATTGCCATCAACTACATCTCGATAGGAAACAGCTGTCGTTCCTTTCTCTTCACTCGCATTTGCCTTGCTTCCATCACTCTTTGCTACCTACCCCATCAGTCCCTCCCAAGCTATGTTCTTTTGATATCCCTGTTTTAAATTTCTATTGATTTCTATGAGGCTTAGAAGCGGCTTGAAGCGGCTCAGAAACAGCTCAGGAGTCGCTTAGGAACCGCTTAGGGAGCCATAATGGGAGCTCCCTGAGGCTCCCGAGGCTCCCTGAGCGGCACCTGATTTTCGCCTGAGCTGGTGTGGCTAAAAGCGGCGACGCCAAGCGTCGTGATTCACATGGAATAACAACAGTTGTGTGTGAGCCAAACGCGCCAGCCAGTTTTGTATATCTGCATCTTGGCGTTTGTGTACAACGCAAAGCTGAAAGTTGTGTGTGTATGTGTGTGTACACTCCAGAAGCGCAAACGCGATTAATCCATAACACAGCTTTGTTTTCCACGTCTTTGTCCCTGACTCGACAATCGTCCAAGATTCGCTCGTGTCTTCTCTCATGGGTACCAAACGACAGCAGAGGCGTTCCACATCGTCACTGCACGTCTGTAACATGTCCTACAGACAAGCAATCATGAATGGCGGACTGCGTACGAGAAGCTCGGACGCGCTATATGTAGAGCTCTGTTGGAAAACGAAGAAGCGAGAAAGAAATGCCCTATGTATGCAAGCTCGCCGTGATTTGGTGGCTGCAAGCTCTTCCAGGGGTTTCGAAGATTTCTCAAGAGGCCGGGAGTTTGGCGCAGAGACCAAGCTTGCTTGACGGATGAAGCAGACCCTTCAACAACAGCTTATAGCCCAAAGCCCCTGCCCATGTTTATGTGTGACAGTGCAGCGCAGGAGCTCCGGCTTTCTCTGAGGTAGCCATGTACGTTGATGCTGCTGGATCTGTCAGGCAAACTATCAAACTTGAAATCCCCAAGAAATTTCAGTCCATGATACTCATTTCCTGATCTGATGCCAGTCACCCGCAACGGATGCAGTGCCAAGCCACGGTTTTAAATATCTGAAGGCGAGGTAATTTTGGTGCCTTCACACTAGTAATGACAGTGAAAGGGCGGACGTGTACAGGAGTGAGCTAGTAGTATTGATTCCTGCGGCGCGCGCAAGAGCGAGCAAGCATCTTGAGTTCCTACCACGTGCCGCAACGTCAATGTAAGACAGCTTGTGGTGACACATTTTTTGATTGAATTTGCATCACTCTCTGCGCTTCGGCAGACCTTTCTTGCACAACCGCAGCGCTGGCTGCCTGTAGGCTCGCTCACTCGGCTAGACGGAAATGTGCTCCTGCTTTCGACATCATGCAGAAGAAATGGGCAAAGAAATGGGCACCCTGGGATGCCAGGCTCATTGGAACGATGGCTGACGAGGTCGACAGCACCATCTCGCCCGAGAAACGAGGGGAACAGCCAGCGGTAACAAGTTGTTCGGCCAGGGTAGCACGGGCGAGAAGTGGCCTTGTAGGAAGCTTGTAGGGAGAACAGTCTAGAAGACACGGCGTTTGCGCAGTTCTTGTGCTGCGGAAAAATAGAGAGTGCAGAGACAGAAACGCGGCGACATCGCTGGCGGGAAGAATCGGCCCGAGGCCAAAGGGTCCGAAACTTATTCCAGCGTCACGACAATCGACACTGGCCAAAAGACCAGAGTCCAGTGATACCCATGCTGTTATGGAGACTGCACGACGCAGATGCGATGAGCCGATCGACTACAAAGCTATCAGACACACAAACAGATGCATTGAATTCCTGTAGCAGGGGCATCATTATCAGTGAATTCTCAGAACCGACGAGCAGTGGCACGAAGGAGCGAGCGGTCAACCGGCAACGCTCGGCACAATAGTGAAGACGCACCAAGTTTCATTGCTCGCAAGACCTATTTGCTGCCACTGCCAACGAAGCGGCTGTTCCATTGCAAGTCTATCACGGCAGAGACGGTGGGCCAGAGAGAAAAAGGAGTCAATGCATACACAATGTCCTCATCTGGCATCAGGGGGCCAGCATGCCCCATCCAACCATGTGCAGCATGATATTGGGTACCTTTCCCTTCGTAACGCCGAGTTTCCGGTGCTGCGCTTCCTTCCTCGCTGTACCTGTTGTTGCTCCCAGGTCAGGGCACAGACGCAATAAGACGGCCACCCGTCCAACAAAGCACAGATAACCAACAGCATAACCCATTGACCAGAGTCTGTCTTCTCCTGGTGCCACAGGACGCGGCAAGCCGTCGACACCAAGCCACCGTCTTCCAAAATCGATAGACTCGAACATCGTCCGTAACCCGTGGAACTTGACCTTGCGAACAGCACAGGCCCTGCGGTCTGGGCCGGTCGACGGCCATGCTGGAGTGCAGGCGGCGACGAACCCTACCGGGAGTCGCCTGCAGCGGGCTGGCACTGCTGCGCTCGAATGCTACTTTGGGGGAATCAAGGTCAGTTTGATGTGTTGAGGTCTTGGGACCATCGTGGAGAGTGGCCGGACAGCGAGCGTCAGCCCCCTGATATCGCGAGAATCAAAGAAAACTTCAGAGACTCAGAAGGTGTGAGGTCCCAACCGATAACTACTGCGAGCCGTCAGCACAGTCCTCTCTGGCACATGAAATCAGACAGGTAGGCCAGATGAGTATTCAAGATCGCCAACTTTCATTTGAAATTCAGGCTACAAGTTTCTGTGAGCACTAATACGGCCTTCGATGCAGACAGGGACATTTCCAGTTGTACCATCATGCTATAAACCTCGCTTCAACAAACCCCTATCAGTCAGACAAAAAACAAATACCAAAGAAACGTATGCCTCCTGCATGCCGGCGCAACGCAATGGATGGCAAGATGGCCCTCGTCCGTCCCAACCGATACCGCAGTCGCAGCCGCGCATCTGCAAACACACCGGTTCCCACCGTGATCAAAGCATTCAAACACCGAAACCATGGCTTCTTGGTATCTCAGCCCAAAAAGCCGAGCATCTAGACTAATCCTAGAACTCGAATGACACGAGATAGACACAGTACGCCCTCACACCACTCTCGCCCCAAAGCTACTATGTGCAAGCCCAGACAAGAGACAGACACGCCTCCAACGTCCGCCCGCGTGCCAATCACCACTTCTCGTCTCGCCCTGTGCAATCGGCGCCAGTACGTCCGACACAGGCCCAGGCACGTTCCGTCCGTCCGTCCGTCCGTTCGTTCGTTCGTTCGTCCAAGCACACACACGCTCGCACACTCATATCCGTGTTCATAGACACATACACGCACGCACAGCGAACTCGGCCCAGCCGAAGCCGAAAGCCGGGACCGCACGCATCAAAGCGTCGGCCGCCCGTTTCGGCCGTTTGCGCGCGCAACAATCCCCAACCAACAATTGGTGCTGTTTGTTGTTTCGCGCCCCCCCCGCCAAAATCCAATGGCGTAAAGTGGCAGTGGCAGGTGGACGCTAGATTTTTAGCTCTGGCCTCTTTTTTTTTCTTTACCCCCTCGACATCGGCTTATTTTTTTTTTATTTTTTATTTTTTTTTTTTGGTTTTTAGTTTCTTGCGCTTGTGGTGGCCAGCGCCGCTTCCGGCGGGGCGACCGGAAGCAGAGGAACGAGAAGAAGGGGAGGGGGGGGCGTGTCGATACGGATGGCGGCGGGCTAGGCTACGATTTACTTTTTTTTCTTCTGCCCGGTTGGTTGCACTCTGGTGATGCATGATTCCCTCTGTACGCGTGAGCTTCTGTGCGTGTTGGGCGATGGCTCGGTGGGTGGGTGAAAAGTAGGCGCACACGTGTGTGTGTGTGTGTGTGTGTGTGTGTGTGTGTGTGTATGCATGCGCCTGAAGAGCTCGACAAGGCGCAATGCAGAAGCCGTCAATACAGAGAAGGACAAAGGAGGGTTGTATTATGCAGCTCGTCTCCGGGTGGGCGAGTGAGACAGGTGCGCGCTGCTCCTCACCCTCCCCTCATTCTGATTCTCGTCATCCCCTCATTCCATTTCACGCAGTGAGCATGTCTGAAAGGAAAAATGACGTGCTATTTGAAGAAAGGAAATAAGCAAGACCTGACGTACCAAACTCTCGGGGGCATCATGTCTCTGAATAACAGCCCCCCCTCGATTTTCCTATCTAATAAGACTTGCAGATTATGAGTGATTCGCTCGTCTGAATACAAACAGTGAGTAACACAGCACCATAGTCACACGCACGCACACGCCCAACACCCCCTTGGCAGCAGAAAAACTCAAACGCCACGAGGTAGGATTTTTTCCGTTCGGCTCGCAACGCACACCCCAGACTGGAGCATTCTTTCTAAAACAAACTCACCCAGGAGGGGAAAGGGGGAGGGGGGTTCGAAATGAAGAAAGAAAAAGGTTGTCAAATGACCTGATTTTAGACAGTTAGCAGCACCACCATCAACTTTCTGTTCTTTCCCAAGCGGCACACGCTGTTCTCTCCTTTCGTCTTCCCCATCCGAGTCAAAATTAAATCAGATCAGCACACAAGAGAAGAGTGAATCGGAGAGAGGCTGTTGAACTACCGAAAACCCAAGATCGAGCACAATGGCGAGTGGGTGTGAAGAAATACCCATCCACATGACCTCTCTAAATTTTCCTTCCCATCCATCCATCCATCCATCGTTCCGGGCGGTAGGTCAGATTGAAAAGGAACGAAAGAAAATAGACCCGTTGCCACTTGGACATGCGTACCTGCGTCATGCAGCCCTACCTGCCTTGTTCAACGGCTGCGAGGAACCGGATGGACGGACGGATGGATGGTAGGGGGTCAATATGGGCAGATAGATGAGATCGGGCAAATTCCTAACGGGCCTCTTTTCTTACCAGAGGAGCCTTACCCCCCCCTGTCGCGCAACGTGGTGGCAACACTGATGGAAATAGGATATGAAGGGTTTCGTGCTTTTGGTCTGTTATATGTAAGCAGAATGAGGAGTCAGCTCGAAAGATGAACGACATGCAAATGGAGAAGCAACAGCCTCACTTAGAGGCGCTTCAGAACCAACCCAGTCCGACTTCTATTCTTGAAGAAAAAAAACCCCAACAGCTCAAAAAGTTCCAGCTGGGATGTGCCGGTCGGAGTTGGGCCGTTGCAAAAGGACGAGGTGGGAGAACCCGGTCGTCACGCACACACACACAACTTGTCGATGAGCTGTTTCCCATCTGGATAGCCAATCGAGATGACGCAAGCGGGTGCTCACACACAGGTACACACCACCAACACAACTGGCACAGCTGGCATCCCAGCCTGTTCCTGCGGCGGTCTTGCTTGCTGTCGTTCGGAGTTTCCTCCAGCTGGCGAGCTACGTTCTCAGTGGTGTGTCACCAGAAAGAGGAGGAGAGATATCGTCCGCCCCTTCCTCTTTCTCCGTTTCCTTCTCCGTTGTTGTTAAGAAGGTGTACAACAATCACACGTCGCCGGAAAGAGCATAACACTGTTTCTCGTCTTGCGTCCCCCACCCCTTTCTTCTTTGGTTTCCTGCCCGTTGCAGCTGCTGCCATCCCACGGCCACCCCCCTTTTCACCCAATAGACTTTAAACGCCTGTTCGAGGCAGCCTATCGCTCTTCTCCCTCGCTGTCCTTCTTTCTTGTGTGCGTACCCGTGTATACACACCCTCCCCTCTTTCTTTCCCCCCTTCCCCCCCTCCTTTGCTTTGCCAAAGAACCGGCTGCCGCCGTCCAATTGCCTTTTTCGCTAGAACACTCTCCAAAAGCTAATCGCCTTCCCCTCCCTCTCCCTTTCTCTTCTCTTCCTACTGAGCCATGTCACGCCCTGGCCAATCAAGAGCACTCAAACACAACCACCCCCCTCCCCTCTCCCCCTCCTTCGCTATGCCACTGCTCGTTAAAAGCCAAGCCTCTTGCGCCCGCGCCATTTTTTTTCGGGCCAACCACAAGTCACCAGACGAGAAGACTCACACTCTCTCGCGCCGGAACTTGTGCCTCTTGCCTTGCCTTTCCCAGGAGGGGCGGGGCGGGGGGGGGGGGGGGGG